>JBCEWC010019242.1:0-11525 GCA_038996855.1 Solanum aculeatissimum
CTTGTGACCATTACCTATCTTAAGACTGAGATTGGCTTCCATCAATGGCCAAAGATTTCTGATGGTCCTCCATACCCCCACCCCATAAGGTTCTAAGATAGTATTGGAGCACCAAGGATTAAGTTCCCCAAACTTTGTCACAATTACCTCTCTCCATAATGCTCTTTCCTCTTTTGTATACCTCCACAACCACTTCATAAGTAAGCTCTCATTTTGAAATTTGAGATTTCTAACCCCCAATCCTCCTCTATCTTTGTTCAGCATTACAGTTTTCTAGTTCACAAGACAGTATCCCTTCCCTTCTTTATTCCTTGCCATAGAAAGTCTCTTCTAATCTTGTCTAACTTCTTAACAATTTTTCCGGGAATTGGAAATAGGGACATCACATAGGTAGGCAATGCATCTAGGACAGAGTTAATAAGGATCAACCTACCACCTGTAGACAAGTACTGGGCCTTCCATCTGGATAATTTCATCTCTGCTCTCTCCAGAATGCCATCCCAAATAGCTAAAGATTTGTGCCCACTACCCAAAGGCATACCCAAGTAAGATGTGGGTAATTGCTCTATTTTACATCCCAGAATGTTGGCCATATCTTGAATCGGTTGAACTTCATTAATTGGGAATAAACAACTCTTCCCCCAGTTAACCTTCAACCCTGCTACAGCTTCAAAAAGAACAAGTATCACTCTAATATAGCCAATCTGTTCAGCAACTGGCTCATAGAAAATGATGGCGTCATCTGCATACAACAAATGACCTACTTCCATCTCACGGCCCCCAATTTTAAAACCACGGATCCATCTGTTTTGAGCTGCTACTCTCATCATGATATCAAAATCTTCCATGACCAAAATAAAAAGGAAAGGGGAGATGGGATCTCCTTGTCTCAAGCCCCTTCCTGATGCGAAAAATCCCACAGGTTCTCCATTCACAAGCACAGAGAACTTGACTGTTTTTATACAAAATGCTATCCACTTCACCCATTTGTTTCCAAATCCCATTTGCCTGAGAACATTTAGAAGGAAATCCCAGTTCACATGATCATAGGCCTTTTGAATATCCAACTTACACATAATGCCTGGGACCCCACTCTTCATTCTTGAATCAATACATTCACTGGCTACTAATGTTGCATCCATTATTTGCCTACCTTTAATGAATGTCATCTGATGCCTGTTGACCAGTTTATGAATTACTTTCTTAAGCCTCTCTGCCAATAATCGTATATACACCCCCAACCAAACTGATTGGCCTAAAATCTGTTAACTCTGAGGCTCCAGGTTTCTTTGGAATCAAAGCAATGAATGTTGCATTGAAGCTCTTTTCAAAGGCCTGAATTGTATGAAAATGTTGGATGGTGTTGATGACATCTTCCTTCAACAAACTCCAGAAAGTCAAATAAAACACCATTGGGAAGCCATCTGGACCAGGTGCTTTCTCCATAGCACACATGTTCAAGCATACCACTATTTCTTCCTCTTCAAAATTTCTCTGTAGCCAAGTCTGTTCGTCAGCAGTGATCCTCGTAGCTTCATGGAGTCTAAATTCAGGCCTCCAGCTTTCTGTCTCCTTATATAGATCCTTGTAGTAGTCTTGCACAACCTCTTTGACACTATCTGGATCTTGAATTGTAATACCATTCACTTTAAGTTGCTCCATGGAGTTGAATCTCTTATTGGAGGTTGCAGTTCTATGGAAAAACTGTGTGTTCTTATCACCCTGTCTAAGCCATTGAACTCTAGATCGTTGCTTCCAAGCAATTTCTTCCATTTCTGCTACCTCTTCAAACTCCATGGCCAAGCTTGTCTTTTGTACTAATTCATCATCTGTGAGTGGCCTATGTTCCTGGACAGATTCCAAGTGTGGCATTTGATTAAGGATATCCTCTTTTTTCTGTTTCCAGTTCCCCTTGTTTACTTTGCTCCATTCCTTCATTTTTGCCTTAAGCAATTTAAACTTCTCAGCAAGAACATAACCAGGTCTTCCCTTCACCCTAAAAGAATTCCACCATTCTTTCACCTTGTCCTTAAATCCATCCACTTCTAGCCACCAAGTCTCAAATTTAAAATATGACTTTTTCCATTCCCAATTCCCGCAGGTCAACAAAATTGGATTGTGATCTGAGGTAAGTTTAGGAAGACAACTTTGCTTTATGTGAGAAAAAACTTCTCCCCACTCAGTGCAATGAAGGAATCTGTCTATTTTGGATGCACACCCTTGATCTTCCCCTTTTCTCCAAGTAAAAGATCCTCCAAACAAAGGAGGATCCAGCAGCTCTAGGTCTTCAATACATGATGAGAATTTTGTCATATTCTCTCAGTTAGAAACCTGGTGACATTGAAGTCCCTGCACACAACCCAAGGCCCACTGAAACTGTCTCTCATGTCTTTCAGCTCTTGCCATAGTGTTTTCCTAATTACTCTAGTGCAGTTTGCATATACTGCAGTCAAGTACCAGCTTAAGTTCTCATTTATCGCAGTAAATTTGCCCGTGATGCACTGATTTCCCAACCCCATCAACTCACCCTTCCACACTCTCTTATCCCAAAGTATTAAAATCCCCCCCGCTGCTTCCCTGTGCTTCTTTATGGATTTCCCCCACCCATCTCTCCAAATACTTGGAATCAAATTGTCCAGAGATCCTTCGATTTTTGTCTCCACCAATACATATATATCTACCCCCCATTGATGCAGTAATTTCCTAACAAACTCCCTCTTTTTATCCCCATTCAATTCCCTTACATTCCATGATACTATTTTAACTTTCATTGATAAGCAACGGTTAGAGCTCTCCCCTTAGATCTTGGCTCCCCATCCTTGAAGTTCATATCAAAAAATATATTTCGGACCTCTTTTGGGATATTATTGTTATTGACATTGGCTTTCGGACCCTCCCTCTGCTTCATCTCCCTTTCTCTCCTCTGATCTAACTTCATCAAAAGTGCATAGGCTTCCTTTTTGCAACCTTTGATATTGACCCTGAATTGTTGACACAACTTAATCATGTTGGATTGCACCCGCACCCAAATTGATGTTTTTGCTGCTAAATCTTCCTCCATTGCACTGTTATCAATTTGTAAAGGAGCAGGGTTTTTCTCCATGTACATCACTACCAAGGCTTTAGAAAAATCCTCCTCATCTTTCCTTTGTTTCTGGAATGTTGTTTCTACAGCGGTGACTGTTAACTCCTCTTGCGTGTAGTTGGTTGTGTTGTCGCAGACAACAAGATTACCCCCTTCACTCAGTTCTTTAGTTGTCTTGTTGGAGCTTGATAAAAACTCTTTGACAACAAGATCACCCCCCTCACCCATTTCTTTAGTTGTCTCTTTGGAGCTTGATAAAAACTCTTTTTCTCCATCAAAGAAAACAAAATTAGAAGAAACAGAATTTTCTCCTGGTAACCCTATATTCTCTGTAAAAAGCTCTAAAAAATTAATAGGGATTTTGATCGGCCCCTCTTTGGTTGAAATTATTTCCCCAGAATTGGGCTCAATTAACTTCTCAAAGGAATTGGGCTTATCCATCGTGGGCCCAAAAGGAATGTGATCTGGAGGAGTTAATAATCCCACCCCACTCACTTCTATATCACATGAGTCACTGGATCCTATAGGCAACTTTGAAATTAATCCTCTCTTGAGCATGTGACCCTTTCCAACTATTGTTTCCTCCTCTATGATTGTATTGTACCTCTCATCTACAATACCTTTTCCTTCTCTGCAAAGGACCTCTGGTTCTTGTCCAGATTTCAATAAGTGAGATCCAGTTGTATCTGTACCTCCCACCTAGTCTATCTGTTCTACTACAGAGTTTGACCAAAGCTTTTGTCTTTTCCAAGTATCAGGAGTTCCTTTTGTCCAGAGGTCTAAAGGATTTAATAGACCTTTGGATCCTTCACCAGCTATCTCCATCTCCGGCCAGGCTCTAAGAAATAGAACCTTCTTTTCCAACCATATAGGAATAAAAAATTTGATTCCATCTCTTTCTATCGAAACCTCATTTGGACAGTTATCTCCATCCCCTGTAACTTGAATTCTTGCTCATTTTGTTCTTCAAATCTGTCTCTTCTTCGGTTGAAACCCAACCTCCACATTGATTCCCAATCTCTCTAAATACATGTTGAGACCAAAGGTGCAGTGGCACTCCCAAAGCAAAATCCAAGTAGTGGCTGATTTTTGAGTTGTCGGTACACAACCAGTAATTGGATTCCAACATTGAAGACTGACCTTGGATTCCGATAGTGACGGAATCTCTATTTCTCCTTCTTCAAATGATGCCACCAGGCACCTCTTGTACAACCCAGTGTCCTTCACTCCAGAAGGTAAACTGATTTTGATGTCTCCATTGCCAGCTGTCACTATCAAATCTCGATGATTTGAATGCCATTTACTCTCCCAGCCACCCTAGCATATGATAAATCCTTTCTAATGAATCTTGGTTCTTCAGCCAATATCTTGTGATTGGAGCATTGAATGAACCTTTCTATCTTGGATGCCATCTCTTTCCAACCTGCCTTTACGGCTAACTCAGGGATAATTATGACGGTTCTCTCTAAATCATGCAGTGAAAGGACGCTCATATATTTGCCATATTCATTTGACTTTCTTGTGCAGAAATATTCAAATAGATTTTCCATAGTCTTCCACCTTCTAACCATGGTTTTCTCATCACCGGATGCTTCTTTGAGGATGCTGCAGATCCATCTCATTACCTTCAGACTCATATTGGACCTTCTCATCATGTTTTGACTGCGCTCCACCCATTCGAACCAAGTTTCTTTGCCTACTATTAGTCGAGTAATGTCAAAAGACTTGAAGCTTGCATTGAAATAAATTTTGTCTTCTTCCATCATGTATACAAAGAGTCATACAATCCTCAAGCTGATGTAGAAGAAAATGGGAGGTGAAAACCTACCACCAAATGTGGTAGATTAAGGTTACTAAAAAGTTTTCTGATTTAAATGTTCTTTAATTACATGATTATGCATGAATCTACCTTAATTTTGATGGTTTTAAGCTTATTGAATGTGTGCCCATGCTTCTACTCAAATTTTTCACTCATGATCATGGTTATGCAAGTACAAAGCTTCAAACAAGTTTATAATAGGGGATTTAGGATCCTTGAAGGTGACCTAAGATCCCTAGGGGAGACTTAGTATCCTAAAAGGTGACCTAGGACCCTATTATGTTTATGAATGGTGTACTGATGATGGGAGCACACCTCCCACTTTAACACTACATATGAAATGAGCTACTCTTATACATGAAACTATGAACTATGAAATTATGATCAAACTTAGGACTATGTGACAAGTAAGGGCAGGTGACTATCCTCCTCCCCGTCATCGTGGCTAGATCCAGATTGTTCGTAGACTAATTTGGTGATTCCTCATGCTTCGGGGACAGAACCAACTATCTTCTAGCTTATGTCATATTTGAGCAATTATGAGACTCTTTTTATTTTCTTAAGGGTGAGCTACGGACATGTCTTAGCTCCCGCCTAGTCTATTACTTAGAGGCATTGTTGGACATGATGTATGGGTTCTTTGTTATCTGATACTCTTCATACTCTTATGCTATAGCTTATCTTTATATCATAGTTTCCACTTACTGTTTATTACTCATTGCCTATGAATGCTTATGATTTGCTAAGAGGGCTAGTTTGGGGTTCCTTCGGGGATCTCATTTGCCGTGTCATACCCAGAGGCCTAACTTGAGTCGTAACATTAGTACAAAAAGAAAGGAAAGGAGAAGCTTTTGAATGATTGACTTTAGCTGCTTTCAGAGAGCATCAATCACTTATAATCTGCCTGTCACTGGTTGCAAAATCATAGAGATCCTATCAGCCACCTATTTTGCTAATATTTTATTAAAAAATGAACTTGCAATCACGTAGAACCATAAAGCTCTAATATGCTTCTTTTTTCCTTGGGTCTCCATCAAATGGTTGACAATCTTCTCAAAAAAAGCATGTATGCAGTACTTACTAAAAGAAGGTGGCTGGATTCAAAGTAACGAGAAACTTCTGATAATAAAAGAAAAAGAAGCTCATTTTGTTTGGCATACTATTGCACTTAGTCTAGAAATGGGCAAGCAAGCTAATTAATATTTTTTATTGTTTTTAAAAAGCTTACTACAATAGCTGCCACAACACATTGTTCATACTCCATCACTGTGAAGACATTAAGAAAATTCATATCCATTTGCTTCACTTAGACCCAACAGCATTATTCAGTTAGGCAGATATCACAGGATTTAATATCTATACGTGTCTCACAAGATATAAAAGGATAGTCTGGTTAAGAGAAGACATTTGCTACATTGATCCAAGTGTCAAAGATAACATCAAAAAAACAATTACCTCCTGGGGAATTCCATTCCAACCACTCAATCCTGCTCCAGCGACATTTGACATAAGATTTGCCGAACCCATAGGACTGGGACTTCTATGTCGCAATCTGTCTAATTCACCAAATCCTTGGTTCGGCAACATTCCAGAAACCCTTAAAATCTCTGAAAACCAGATCATATTTACCAAGTGCCAATCAATAATATTGCAATAGGCTGATGATCACAAAGCAGAAGACAATATAGTTTTAACACTATAGCCGCTATGATTATCAGTTTATCACCAAAGGTTAGAAAAGGAAAGTGGATTAAGTTCCACGGGATTAAGAAGATAAACATATCATACCATGTACCCCGGAGGAATGAGGATATCATAAGACTTCAAATTCTAAACAAATTCAAGTTGCATATAAAACCTTACTTATCCAAATTGCATCCCTAGCACATCTGAAGGTCACTAATCTAGCTAGCTATCATTTCCAGCAAGGATTTAGATCACATTCAAGCTAAAACATTCTCTGGCACGTAATTCCACAAATGACTGCTCCATGACCTTACTAGTTTTTTCCTCATTTTCAATTTCTTAGGATTTTATAGTAGGGTGTTACAATACCACACAGGCAAAGGTTACAAGTGCCCTTAGGGTATAATTTCAAAGTGATAGATAATTGATAAGAGCAAGAATTTCCACAGTATCACTAAGCTTGAATAACAATTCCCCAATGATCATCGGCACAAAGGTTCCCGGTTGTATAGGCAAAATATGTTATATGAGTTTGAACAGATGCAATTTTCTGAATAAGGAGTGTGGATTTATCTGCATAATTTTAGAGGTCTGCTTGTGATTTGTGAACATAAAGCTGGAAATGAACCAATTTAACATGTCTCTGAAATGGAGATGAATTGTAATTCTCTTAATTTGAATTGAACAGCAGAAGGATAGATGAAAATGTAAAAAGATTTAGTCATATCCAATTGGGTCGGATCTAAGTTGCTGAAAATGTAGCTAAACCAAAAAAGAAAGATAGATCCAGCACAAGGAACTGATAAAAAGAGTAACCTTGATTCAAGAGTCTGCTACATATGGGAAGAACTTGCATAAAAGGTCCAAGCTTTTGATGCTCCGCCAACAGCTCTGACAAGTAGTGATTACTAATATGACACATAAAGATCAAAACCTGAGAAATTGATAAAAGAAAAAAAAAAGAGAAAATTAAATGATAGGAAAAGGCAATAATACCTGTCAACATCTGGTGTACTTCTAATCTGGGGAGAAGCAGCTCTAGCAGGTGAAAAGTTGGGATTGTATAAACCTGACATACCTTTTTCTTTTTTTCCGGGGGAAAGTTTTACACTAAAAATGGTGTTTATAGCGGCACAAGAAAAGAAAAGAAAAGAAAAGAAAAGAAACACGAAAGATAGAGAGAACCTTGAAAAGGGTTTTGTTTTGTGTAAATAAAAAGGTCAGAAAGAAAAGACAAATCTTTTTCTCTTTGTTATTTGGAAAAAACATCTTACTTACTATATACTAGCAGTAATAACTAGTTTTAGTGTATCAAATTATGTTAATTGAGAAAATTCTTTGAAAGAATAGTAGTATGTAATTGATGATAGCTTTAGTCTAATTATTGTATCTGTGCTGTCCCCTTCTGTTTCAGTCTAACGTGTGAATGAGAATAAATATAAACCAAATTTAAAGGCTTTGCCTTCGGTGCCTAGGGCCGGTTGGTAGTTGGTTAAGACTTAATTTATGATATTATTTGATTTGTAAATAAAATAAAAGTTATTCATATATTAATTTTATATAATATTTGGTTGATAGGCTTCAAATGATGTATAAAAACTATTAATGTATTGATTCTATGTGGTGTTTGGTTGTGTTTTAGTAATTCTACATTACTAAAACTCACATAACTTATGAGAAAATCTATGTATAATTTTATTTGAATAGAAAGTGGAATAAGTTATGTGAGTATTAATTATACATGAATTAAAATAATAAAATTACATATTTACCCCTGTCAATTTACTTTCAAAATCTTCCTTTTTTAATTTGATTTAAATATGCGTCCAACAGAAAAATATTTACATTAAATGTAGATCGAAATTGAGCAATGTTAACTAAGAATTCTTATAGAATAGGTGGTCTTTTTTTATTATGTATTTTTTTTTAAAAAGTTATACTATTTATTTACTTCTTTATTTTTTCTAAAGGATTGGAAATCTTTCCACCTTCAACTAATCGAATCACTGATTAATTTAAATTATATAATATATGTGTTTACTTATTTATTTATTTATTTATTTATTTATTTATTTATTTATTTATTTATTTATTTATAACATATATTAATTTACAATAAATCAAATATTCAACAAGTAAGAATTTATGGATTGCAATTTCTACATGACTAATACTTCTATAACTAATACATGCATAACTCTAACCTTTTTTTTTATCAAAATATAATTTTGGTATTCGAAGTTAACCAAAATTATCTGAAGTTTAGTAATCGAAATTAAACTAAAATTATTTTTTGGTATCTGAAGTTAAACCAAAATTATTTTTAAACTAAAATAAAATACCATTTTGGATATATGATAGTGATCCCTTTTTTATCAAGAAATATTTTTTAACTGAAGTAGAACATTTAACATTTTTTATTTTTAAAAATAAGAGAGAACTATTAAAAATGCCCCCGAACTTGACACGAATTATTGATTTTGTCCCTAAACTATTGACATGCTTAAAAACATCCTCCAACTTGACGAACTAGACTTAATTATACCCCTCTGATTTAGTGTATTGTTCGCACGTTACACATTGATGTGGCATACACATGTATATTTCTTCAATAAAAAATAAAGTAAAAACAATTATTACTCATATTTTTGTTCTCTTTCTTTAATCAAAACAAGTTTGGTAGGTAAAAACAATACACGTGAACTTTTTTTTACTGATGTGACATATCATGGCGGAAAATATTTTTCATGCAAAATGTTTTCCTGAAAAATATTTTCCTAGAAAATGAGTTGATTTCTAACTCATTTTCTCATATTTGATTGGTAAGTGAATTTTTTTTTCTATTGTTTGGTTAATGAACGAAAATATTTTTTAGAAAAAAACTTTTATTTTAGCAAGAGAGTACAAAAAATTTTTTAGAAAAAATAATTTCTTACATGAAAATATTTTCATAATTTGAAATATTTTTTAAAAATAAATATTTAAATTCATTTTTAGGGGGAGGGGGATGGGGTGAAGTAAAAAATTAAAATTTTTAAAATTTAAATCTTTTTTAAAAATAAATTTTTAACTTTTTTTGTATGGGGGTGGGATGGGTGGGGGGCAGGGGGCCGAGGGGATGGGGCCATGGGGTGGAATAAAAAAATAAAATTTTCAAAATTTAAATTTTTTGTAAAAATGAAATTTTAATTTATTTGTGTGAGGTGGGGGATGTTTGGGTTGGGGGCGTGGGGTGGAGTTAAAAAATTAAAATTTTTAAAATTTAAAACTTTTGTAAAAATATTTTTTTTAATTGTTTTGTATGATGGGCGGGGGGGAGGGTTGGGGGCGCTAGGTGGAATAAAAATTGAAATTTTTTAAATTTAAATTTTTTTCAAAATAATTTTTTTGCGGGGGTGGTGGGGAGAATTGGGTTAGTTGGAATAAAAATGGAGGAATTTTCTTTTTCAAAATATAAAAAAAAATTCAAAAATAAACTTTTAATCTCATTTTATTTTTAAAATAATATATATTTTTTTAGGGAGAGGGGGAGTGTGGTATGGATAGGATAAAAAAATCATTTTGAAATTAGATAAGATTTTTGGAAAAAAAATTCTTAATTTTTGGAAGGAAGTCATTTTCCTTAAATTTCAGGAAAATGAGTTGATTTGGAAAATATTTTCCAAAACATTTAAGCCAACCAAACATGAAAAAATTGGAAAATATTTTTCTCCATACCAAACACACCCTAAAGGGAAAAGTTTTCTTAAAAAAAGAAAATTAAGGTTGATGTGACCCATTTTTCAGTCATTCACGCGCCCAAAATGATTTGTAGTGATTTGTTATGCCATGTGGCACGAGAGGGGTGTAATTAAACCTAATTCATCAAGTTGAAGGGTGTTTTTAGGTCTGTCAATAGTTTAGGGACAAAATCAATAATTCGTGTCAAGTTCGGAGGTATTTTTAATACTTCTCTCTAAAATAAATAACTTTCGAGGAAAAATAAACAAATGAAGATGTAGGGTATATTTAAAATTGAGAATGAATTATTTAATTTTGCGCTTTCCACATGTTTCTTTGTTAAAATTAAGAGTAAATTTATTCTTAAGTATGATGAAGGGTATATTTGGAGCGAAAGTACAATGAAAGGAGTATATTTAAATTAAAAGTATAATGATAGATATATTTAAACTATTTCTAATAGTGCAAGGGCATATTTGACCTTTTTTTATTATTTAATGGATATATTTAATATAAGCTCACTAAACATTTGATAATTAAGAAATAAGAATTAGCTTATTAATTTCTTTTGAATTCTACATAATTAAACCCTACATAACTAAACGCATAATTAAACCTTGCATAACTAATACTTGCATAACTAAACCCTACATAACTAATATATGCATAACTAAATCTTACATAGTTAATACCCACATAACTCTAACCAGTAACCAAACAACCCCTTAGATTATCTTTTTAACAGTTAAGTATATGTTTAAAAGTATTTTTTTTCAATTTATTTATGCATTTGGAAAATATAAAAAATTCTTGTAACTCAAACATTGTGTTTGGTACGAAGGAAAATATTTTTCGAGGAAATTTTTTTCAGAAAAACAAGTTGGTCTCTAACTTATTTTCTCATGTTTGGTTGGTGAGTAGAAAATATTTTTTGAAAAATATTTTCTATTGTTTGGTTAGTGAATGAAAATATTTTTTTAGATCATATCTTTTATTTTTGGCTAAAGACTAGGAAATATTTTTTAGGAAAATAGTTTCTAACATTAAAATCAACTCCAATTTATGACCCGACCCCGACACCTAATGAGAGACCCAACTTAACTTCCGACCTATGATTCGACTTTCAAATTTAGAGTCGATCTCGATTTTCGAATCGAAATCCAACCATACCCACTCGAGACATAATTTTCAAATAATTTTGATTTTTTTTGTGGG
>JBCEWC010019243.1:0-11524 GCA_038996855.1 Solanum aculeatissimum
ACTAACCTTGACATCAACCATTCGCTCAACCAACCATTGGTTATACCACACTTGGGCCACATCTTTCAATTGATATGTGGCTAACTCAGCTTTCTCTTCCGAACTCACCCCCATTATAGTCAATACCTTAGTGAGTTCATCAATGAACTCTTGAGCATCCTCGTCCACCTTTGAGCCAAAGAACTTTGGAGGGTTTATCCGAGTGAAATCCCTCACCCTAGAAGCAGGAGTACCAACACTCACGGATTAGCCGGCCGGACTTGGTTAGCCACTGCTTGGGCCAACATAGACACCACATTCTTAAACTCAGCGTGGGTCACTTGTTCCTCTATCGATGCCTGAGGGGCTTGTTCCTCATAGTCGGGATCCTGACGGGGGAAGGGAGCTCTTCTGGGAGGCATGTTCTGAAAGAGCAGCAAGAATACCAAGAGTTTAGGAAATCTTATAAATAGTACAAGGCATGACACAAGGGACAATGAAGTGAAAAGTTCCTAAAACGTCGTCATAGCCTCTCGATCATAGGTATGGCGTGCATGACACCCACGAACAAGACTTTAATCGAAGCGGCATGTTGGACTCCGAGGATCATTTATAAACCTAGAGCTCTGATACCATCTTTATCATGACCCAGAAGTGGGACCTAGATGTGACATCGCGAAGAAGAACCTGAAAGTCCTCGATCAAACCATCATAGCATCATTACTCACATCATCGATTCAAAAATGTGGAAAAGTAAACACATAACACATAATTCTAGGGGAAATTAGGCTTTGAACTCAAGCTATGGGGATGTTGTCGGGAATGGGATAAACATAAATCATATAGCACATAACAAGTATTTCCAAGGGGCGGGTAAGTAGGACTCAAGCTATGGGGGCATACCGAGTTAGGGGACTTTCCACATAAGCACATTCCCAACATTCACATGCTAATACATCATCATAATAGCATACGCGAAATAGAAGCATGACATAAGATCTCATCACTTAACATAGGTAGCCATATCGTTACAAATATCACATAGCATAATGTTCAAGAGTTGATATGTCCAATAATACCTCTACATAGGATAAGACAAGGCCTCAACAAAATCCGAGCTCACCCTCAAGTCATAAAGTAAAGAAACATAAGTAAATACATAGGTAGATGAAATAGCATATTGCCCTTGGAACATAAAGAAACACTTTGAATCTCGATTAGCCATCTAGCAGAGGATGAAAGTCACCTTCGGTTCCTACATGGTTAGAACATGTAGACAAAGAGTATGAGTTAGCATAATAAAGCACTAAGTATGTGGGCATGCAAATGTATATGCACATGAAGCTATAAGCAACCTAGATGACAAGGGCACATACATAGAAAAAAATATAAAAAAGAATAGTATATCAATATGCCATGATAACCATGATGCATGAAATGTCATAATGCTTATAGTATAGAGGGGATGGAACCATAACCAATATCAAAACTCATGTGAGCTACAACATGAACTTGCCCGATGAGGCCTCCCATCGAATCAGAGAAGATTACTTGCAAAAGGTAATCTACACCACACCTTACGAGCCTCCCATTTTGGTGTGATGGCCACCTTCCTTACGACTCAGTCATTTCGGAAGAATTTACATAACATAGCATATCTTATTATGTCATATCATGTCATGTCATGTCAAAGAATACCTTACGGGCCTCCCATTTTGATAGCAACCTACGTTGGCACATAGTTTCGAGAAAGGAGTATGACCCTTGGGGATAGCCCACTTACTACTCCAATCCTTCTCAGTACTAAGTCATCATCCCACAAGAATACGTATACATATACATGCTTTTAAAATGGAAACTTGACACTTGAACATCAAACCATGTATACTTGGGCTTAAAAGTCAAATCACTTTCATTACACTTATGCATACTTAACAAAAAGTCAAAAACGTTTCACAATCATGCTTCATTAGGCTAAAAAGCCAAATACACTTTCAGGTCAAACTTCATGCATAAGAGTAGCTCCATACTTGTCATATTATATCATATCATATTGGTGTAAACACCCATATTCCTCAAAGACTCATATCATAGACATTATATGATCACATTCTTGTCATAACCCATACTTGTTCAAAATCATAGTCATAAGCATGTTTAGGACTTAGCCCACATCAAAACCTTCATGAAAATCCATGATCATTCATGAAAATTCCATGAGTATCAATGAGAATAGCATGAGTACTAGAATTCATACTTTAAATTCAAATCAAGAGTAGTCCATATGAAATTCAAGTTAAATCAACACTTAAACCATCATTAAACACTACTCATGCATAATTCAAGAGTAAAGGGGACATGCATAACTTGACCATCATCAAATCCATTGAAATTCCATAGAACTCAAACTTAAATCAACTTTAAATCACCTAATTTCTACAACCCACAACTCAATTCATTTAAATACTTCAAGATTTAAAGAACTCACAATTAAAGAAGGCTTAAATTCATAATTTAAAGAGGAGGGTTCTTGGGTCTTCATGGATGAAAGGGAATCCATGAATCAATCCCACATACCTAGAGATTAGCCAAGAGAATTGAATGAATTTGCAAGAAAGTTGATTTTCCCCAAATTTCTTTAAGCTTTCATCAATGGAGGTCAAGAGAATTGAGAGAATTTTGGTGAGGATTGATGAGGGTTAGAATGAACAAAAGGGGATTAGGATTTGATTTAGGGGTGTTAGGAGACCTTCTTTTTTAATTTTTAAAGACCTTGTGTAGGTTCAGGGGCTAAGCAACACTCTCAGGCTTTAACAGGTGTTAGGAGACCTTAGAAAGGCTAAAAGAGGCATAGGATTTAATTAAATTACAAATTAACCATTAGTGAAATGTACTAGATCATAGAACACAGGGCCTCATGGAAGCTGCCCAGGTGTCATCCAGAGGCTCACGGACCGTGAGCCTGTTCATGAGACCTCATTTGGTCTCGGCTTTGGCTTGAACTCTCGGGGGACTTTCTGGACCAACTTACGAGGGGCCTCATGGAACGTGTAGCTTCACACCGACCATTTACTGGCCCGTGGAGCATCACTTGGTCCGGAGTCCAGCCCCGAACCTTGGCCAACTCTCTGGACCAACCCACGGGACCCTTCACAGACTGTGAAAGATCACAATCGTGAAGTGGTCTGTGGGGTCACACTTGGTTCAACTCTTGACCTCCAACCCCTAGGAACACACTGGAATAACCCTCGGAGGCCACCATGGATCGTGGACCATGAAACGTTCCGTGGTCCTACACTTGGACCCCAATCTGGAACCCTTTTCTAGCGTACTTCCAATAACGGACAGTCTCACTGCAACGGTCATAACTTTCACATCCAAACTCTGAATCAAATGAAACCAGTTGAGTTATGAAGATAACTCAAAGAGCTTGGATTGGATATATAATATACCCCACAGTTCATCTGGTACCGAAAGATATGCCCTCTCAAAGTCAGTGCTGCCGAAACGACCTCACAACCTCCCACCAAAATAATTTCCTTGAATCCGGCCGCTTAAGTACAACCCATGACTACCAAAATTAAACCATGAAAAGTTAAACACTAACCTTGATCAATCATTATGAAGTTCTTAAATTTTTGGATCATTATAGGAAGGCACCAATGAACCAACCCAAAATAACATGTCCACAATAGCCTCTAATAGAATCACTAACACTGCCGGGACAGGGCCACGACTATACCCAACTGTATAACCAAAAGTAAGCATCCAGTGAAAGCTCCTGGAAAAGGTGGAGCTTACCAACTCACAACTAAACTAGGCTCCTAGTGGAGGGGTCAATTAGAATCATTATCCGAACCTGCACGCACGAAATAAAATGCAGTGTCCCCAGGAAATGGGGCATCAGTACGAATAAACATGTACTGGTATGTAAGGCCGAAAGTAAAACCAGAGCTAACTGTAGTAAAAAGGATAATAGAAATACCACCTATAATCAAGACTCAGGTAACCTTTATGGCCAACACTCGGCCTCGTAGTGATCAAATATGCATGGTATGCTCGAGTAATCATATGTAGTGAATACATATATATAGATGCAAATGCATGACATACCCAACCAAATGCTAGCAATGGTGGTCCTTTTGGGGAGCTACCCGACATCATATCTTCCAACTTGTGGCCATCCATATCATATACATATATATAGTCAGTTGGGCAAATAAACCCCATACCTCCGTTTATAGCTCGAATTCCATGCATAATGTGCAATGTATGATATGAATGCATATCACAGGCCATAACATAAATTTATCCCATCTTGGCTCATTAGTACACTTATCCTCATAACATCATAATCATTATCATAATATATACATATGGCCCGTGGGATCTTACATGTCTTTCGAATAAGTTTGACAACGTAACTCAATATTTAGAATGAGGCCTTACTTCTTAATATGTTCATAAAGGTGATTCATATAATGCTTACACTTGGTTCCATGTCAATTAGTAAAAAAAGTACTTAAAAGAATCAAATGCTTTAGTAGTTTAAATAGGAGCATTATACTGGAGATTATTGGAAATCAACGTGTTACTTTCTGGGTGCTTCAATTATGGTTTTAGTTTAAAAGAAGGACTTATCATGAATTCTAAATTCCCCTCGTAACTTATCTTTATTTTTAGTGACACCACACCAAAAAGTGCAACACGTCAACATAAGGACAGGTAGTCAAGAAAAATCGATAAATTGATATATAAATATTGAATGTCAAGTTTGAGCGAACGAATGGAATTCCAACCTAACATAGTAATGAAGATAATTAAGCTACCATCCCAATGCCTTTTACAGAAGATCTTTCTAGCAACAGAATAGTAAAATATTGCATTTGACGTTTTAGGAATTTCCCGGATTTCATGCTAAAAGAAAGGACGAGACTTAGCCTTAATATACCTTTCCAACGGACCTCCGAATGCCCGAAGTTCCTTCACAAAAGTTTTTCTCAAAGTCCTAATATTTGCAACGACTATCATATGTTGCTTAACAACATCTGCAAACAATCCATAATTTGGCATGAATGGCCAGATTTGCCATATAACATTTACGCGAGGAAACGTCCGTAGAACTTCGTAAAAATGGTCGTAAAAGAGCCCCAAAACAATTATTTAAACAAATCATCTACAAACATACAATGACCAGCAAGAACACCACTTTCTCATAGTCCAAAACAGCCCCCAAACACAGCTAATAAGAGAGGAAAATAATCGCAAAGCGTAAGGCATGATTTTCTAGGCACTCGTGCAAATTTTAACGGTAAAAACACGAAAAACTTACCGAAATTGATTATGGAGATTGTGGGATCTTTCTCTTCATCTTTTTAACTATTTGGGATTAAAATAAGTTTGTTTTCATCTTTAAAGAATCAATTTAGCCGACATTTATGTGGGCTTGACCCGACCTGGTCCATGACCCAGTTTTCTGCTCGGGCAGTCGCGGTAAAACTCTTATAACTTTTTATTCTGAAGTTGGATTGATACGCGGTTTTATGCGTTCCAAAATAGACTCGTAGACCTTCAATTTTATAAGTCATGAACTTTATAACTCTTTATATTTTGGGAGATATGGTCTGATACATTTGACCCAAATTTAAGACGGATTTCTTAAAGAAGCTTACGGTAACTTTGGTCAAACTTTATCTTGCAACTTCCTTGACTCCGAAACATAACATAATGAACTTTGGGATATTAAAATACCCCTAAAAATCTATTATTATAAAATTATGCCCCCTTATTCCCTTCCAAGAAGTGAAACTCAATTTAAATCTTCCGAAAAGGGTGAGGTGCCACTTGGGCCATCTCTCTAATCCCAAATATGCATTTAGGGGATTCCTTTTATTTAATACTTTAATACCTTGATGTTACCACTATTTGCAGCCTTATTACCCTTAGGTTCAATCCAAAGTCATTCCTTATACAACATGCAACAATATGAATATTATGGAAGATGAGAAATACGGGATCTCACAGAAGTACACTACACGGACCTTGTAGTGACTCACAGTCTGTGAGCCCTGTCGTGAGGCCTCACTTGAAGACGAGCATCAATCTAGAAAAGGATAGAAAAATTTGAAATATCACCCACACGGTCAACTACTCGGACCGTGAGGGGCCAGACGGTCTGTGAGCCTCTCCCGTGAAGCCACACTTGAAAACAACTTTGCCCTCGAAGATTCCATACTTAGAAAAAATTCTTCTCTCGCAAACACACGGCCAAGAACACAAGCCGTGAGGCTCCACACTGATCGTGAGGTAGTCCATGGGGCCTGCCTTGGCTTAGAGCCTTGGTTGCTTGCTGGTATACCACACGGACATGTTCACGGGTCTTAAGACTCCGCATGTCCCGTGAACCCCACCTTCAAGTCGATGCGACTTTCAAAACGTTAACCTTATACATAGAATCGATCTGTAGGCCAAGGTCATCCCAAAATACTTTACCACGTCTCGTGGGAGGTCACACGCCTTGACTCACAGACCGTGAGGCCATACACAACCCATGAGCCTGCCGTGAGGCAGTGCCTTAGCCAATTCTCCTCTTCCCTTTTCCACAATGCTTCCCGGTGCAGGCAGTTTCAATGTAGGGGCCATAACTCCCACATACTGACTTGAATTGAGTGAAACCAAGTGTATTCGAAAGATAACTCAAATAGCTTCAATTTGATAGGTCGTGGCCTACACAATTCATCCTGTATAAAGAGATATGGCAATTTAAAGTCAGTACTCCCATGAGACGTCAAGAAAAACTCAACCAATGCGATTTCTTCCAAGACGGTCATGCAAGAGAGACTCGGAAAACTCATAAGCTAACCAAGATAGGTTCAAATAAGGCCTCAATCAACATCACAAAGTTTGAAAATTTCTTGGTTGTTACAACCAATAGGAAAAGGAATGCCGATAGAAGAACTAATTAAGTTACAAGAAAGAGGTAATAAGGGAAAGATACTAAACATAGTTGTACATGACCCACAAATGTGGAACACAGTTATAGATCTTTGGAAAGGAATTTTTGTAGCAGATTACATAAATACATAACAAGATATAGACGCAGAAACAATGTATAAATATATGAAAATCTTTTTAGGAGAATCGGCAAAAGCTCTATGGGAAGCATACAAGTCTAACTTCCCACAAAAATTTCAGGCTTTAGTAAATATGGGAGTTAATCCATATAATTCCACTAACAAGATACATAGTCTAATTAAAGGAGAAGACCCAAATAGTGGATTAGTAATACTACAAAGAAATGCTCTAATAAAGTTAGAACAACTGAGTATTACAAGTTGTTTTACATAAAAACTTTCTTAAGAGATTACTACTATTATTGTACAATTAGTGGGAATTCGTTTGACGAGGAACTAGGCAAAAAATTGTTTAATAAATTACCAGGAGCTTTGGGACGAGAAATTGAAGAAAGATGGTATAAAAGAGGAGTAATCCAAAATCCAAATGCTAGATGGTCAATAGGGCATAGGGTACAACATGTAATGGAAATATTAACTGAGAAATGTACGAATATACAAATCCAAAAATAAATTAAAGAAAAACGAGATGAGTTTCTATAAAAATATAATATATACTACTCAAAGTTATGATAAAGATCATAATAAAAAAAGATGTTATAAAAGAAATAGGCCGCACTACGCAAATATATACAATACGAGAAAATATTACCTATGAAAGTCATCGGCTAGAAAGCCATATCTATACAGAAACATACATGTTAGAAAATATAGAACTGATAGAAATTATAAAAATAAATTAGAATAATTTACTTGTAGTAGTATAGAACATTTGGCAAATGTATGCGCAAAAAGAAATAATAGTCGGACAAGAAACTCGCAACTAATAGAAGACTTTCAAGAAACATTAATAAATGTAGACGAATACATGTCAGATAGTGAAAGTATATGTTATGTTGTTAGTGTAGAAACAACCGAGAGACCACAATTAGACTCCTCTGACTCTGAACAAGATGAATTAATAAACGAAATAGGATTAGAAATGAAAAATCTAGATTTAGAAGAAATACAAGCAAGCACAATGGTAAATATTTTGTAAATGGTATTCTAGCAGAGAGAAAAGGACAAAATGTAAATTATGTTATATGGAAGGATGCATCGCGTGTATAGAACTGGAAAAATATTTTCAAAATACTAAACAAGAGCTTCAAGACAAGTATGAAGACATAAAGGATGAAGGAACGCATTACGACTTTATATATATATATATTTAAATTTAGTGTCACTAGTATATATATATATATATATATATATATATATACTAGTGACACTAAATTTAAATTTTTTTGTAGTGATCGTTACTAAGTACTTCTATTATTTACATCAGTGCAATTAAAAAAAAAACATATAGACTCAAATTATAAGTGTATTTTGAACTTCTCTATTTGAAATTAATTTTCAATTCTCTTATAAAATTTTCTACAAATATAATATATGTATAGTTATATGTCAATTCATTTTTTGGTCTATATATTGTTATTTTATTTCAATATTTTTTCTTTCATTTTTGTTGGTTATCTAAAATTTTAAATTATAACTATGCATTTGTTATTTTTATAATTTTCTATTAGTATATTTTTAAATTTATTTATTTATCTAATTCCTAATAACTAATAAGTTATGTATTCAAAACATATTTAGTGTAACAATTCACTTTTGTATTCAAAACTATTTTTATTAATATTTTTCACAAATATAATATTTGTAAAAACTCAAATTCCCTAAATATAATATTTTTATGAGATTCATGAATATAAAAAGGAGATAAGTTGTTAAAATGAGATTATCTTTTCATTCTTATCTAGACAGAAGAACAATAATATTAAGCTAACTTGAAAAATAAAATAAGTAATCTGCTATAATTAATAAGCTTTGACTTAATTAATGTTAGAACAAAATATTATTATAATGTAAATATACATAAATTGGATTAAGAATACTTTTCTTTTTCAAAAATAAAAAATAAAAAATTGGTTGAACAACTTCAAATTTAAATCAAACTTAATATGTAAATTACTATGTTTAAAATCAAATAAATTACAAACATGATTATATATTTAAATGAAGAACTACTTTTTTATTGTTTAGTAAACATTTATAGTTTACTTTAAATGCAAATATTCCATCCTTCATTTTATTTGTAAAGCTATTGTTCTACAATCTATATATATTTGAATTATTTTTATTTATTCTTTAATTTCAATCTAATACGTTATTAGTTTTATCACACATTTTTTTTATGTATGTTAGAACCAAAATAAATGTTAAAATAATGAATTATATTTAAAATAATAAAATGTTTATATTGTAGTAGTTATTTTTAGTAAACACAATGACCAGAAATATTGAGAATTCAATTAAAGTAATAGAAAATTAAAGTAATTACATTAGATATCACAATAATTAGTAAAAGAAAGAACGTAAAATAATGTAATAACAAAATAAGTTAATAGTCAAGTAAGACTTTCTTATAGTTTAGATGTGTATTTAATAAAATGTGTCAAGTTTAATGGATCTTTTAGCTATTAACTCATAATACAATAGAACAATTGAATTTGTGAAATTACTTATAAGAAATAAAAATAAAAAAATTTCATAATCTTTTGAAGAAATAATTGAACCCACATATTAAGATGTACATTTAATTTATATTTTTTACTTTTTCATTAGATGATAATTAGAATTTTCTAGAACTTGGATTGATTTTTCTAGAAATACCATACACACTATGCATATAGTTTAATTTTTTTTTTAAAAAAAACAATTAGTTTTATAAAATGTTCTTGATTGTCCTAGTTATAGTTTTCTATACAATAAATATAATAGAAATAATAAAAGACTTTCTAGAAAAGTTTAATATATGAAATTTGTGTAGGATATTTAACTTCGTAGAGTGAATTTAGAGCACATGCATAATGCAAAGTATATAATATTTTAATAAATGAGGATAAAATGAAAGATATATCCTTAATTCTTTATGTTTTATCTTCTTATTGAAAGATGCTTCTAAAATAATTTATTTACTTATCTTTCTAGGTAGATTTTTGTTAGCATGTGAAATTACTTTTTTAATCCTTGGTCATCATTGATTTATATTTCTATAGAATAATAGAAAGATGTTTCTAGAAAATATATATTTTTTGCTATATTTCTTGACAGATTTTTGTTAGTGTGAAATTATAATTTTACCCTTGGTCATCCTACATGTTGAATTTTGATACACCTTTTTCATTTGCTATAATTATTTTGAGGTGTATACTTGGAGGACTAAGTCCATCGAGAACACAAATTTTTTCTTTAATTGTTGTCTTCTTAATCTTTATAAATTCAGAAATTGGGTAAAGTATCATCGCTAGTGTGATTTCTAAATTTGTAATGTTTAATTTCAAGAAATAAACAAACCAATATCCTATGTGAGATGATCATCTAGTGAATCCTCATAAAATACAATTAGGTGATATTATTTCAAAGGAGATAGAATTGCCTTATTCCTGCTCCAATCAAGATACTATCTGAAGTAGACTTTCCCACTTTAAACAATATGTTCTTGTTCATATATTCAAACATAAGATATTAATAAGATTCTCGCGGATACCATGTGGTGGATTTAGATAGCAATTGGATTGATTTTCTCATCTTTGTTGTTTCACAGTAGATTAAACTATTGCATCAAATTTTATTTAATAACAAATACTATTTATACATAATTTTAAAATTGACACGACTCATACGTGTAAAGTACGTACACTGAACTAGTAGTCTAAAATAAATTATACAGATTTTTGGCACTGCAAAGGTAAAATATGAAGCTTGAAATTAAATTATTTATAAATATAAGACGAAAAAGTTACGTTTCTTATTAAAATTAATTAAAAAAAGAGTTGAATAATTATTCTTTCAGAATTAATCCCAATCAAATATGGATCAATTCATATAATCTGTGGATAAACCACAAATCTATTGCTAAATAGAATTTGTGACATTTTATTGTTTATCTACACAATTATTTATCTATCTGTTATTCATATTTATTTTAGTTGTGTAAGGATATTAGTTTAATGGGTTCAATCTTTAATTTCTTATCGTGAATTCATTATATATTTGAAATCATGACTTTAAATCTGTTGTTTATTAAAATTTTAGTAAGTTTTTCATTATATTTCTATACTCCTTGCACTAGAAGAAAACACAGTCTCTAAAGAAGAGAAATATGGTCCCTAAAAACCTAAAGCTGGTCCCTAAATGACCTATTACGACGGAAAATGGTTGGTCGCCACCCGTCCTAATAGCCTTCTTCGCTAAAGGTTATTTGTGATGACTCTTTTTTACTTGTCTTTAAATGTCTTTAGAGAAGGTAACAAAGTTGGTCCAAAAAATACTTTTAGAGACCACATGTCTCGTCCCAATTAGATGAAGTTCTTCTTTGAAAAGTAGTTATTTTCTGGTCATTAAATCAATTTTGCGACAAGTAA
>JBCEWC010019244.1:0-11524 GCA_038996855.1 Solanum aculeatissimum
GAGGATTTTATGGAAAGAGAATCTGATTTTCTGTATAGAAGGAGAGAGAAAGTAATATTGAAAGATAAAAAGGTTTACACAAAAAGGTTATTGGGCCCCACAAAATCTTCTAACAATATTTATTAAACGTTAGCTATGAAAGGTAATAATATAAAACGATAGCTCAATTTTGTTATTTAGTATTAAATGTTTGCTCAGTTATGTAAATTTCATTATAAACATTTTAAGGATTTTTTTATTTTTTTTATTTTAAGGTTGAGATATATCTAATGCTTAATTAATATCTATTTGTTGTAGAAAGATCATTAGTTAACTAGCAAATAATCATACAGAAAGCAAATTAGAGAAAAAAAATAACACAAGAATTAAACTTAATCCTCGAAGCAAATGGAGAGAGTTTTTTTCACTATTATGAAGAAGAAGTGTACAATATTATGAATCCCTAATGACATTCCAAATAAGGAGACCTAGAGATCTCAAATAATCGCAAATCTTTAAGATAAAGGTTTTCCTTATCTTACGAAGGTAATATGTTTTCCTTTCTCAAATCTATTAGAATCAACGATATCATATATCTATAGAAATTATGAATTTTGTAAATATACCAGGGAAAACACAAAAAGTCTTCTTTTGAGCTAGTCAAGGATGACTTGTCAAAGCCTTGTAGCCATATAGCCTCTTTCAATGCTTTCCTGATTGCCAACTCATTATGGAGGATCTCGTAAAGTTCTTTTTTTAAAGAAAAACTAAATCAACTGAAAGTTATATCACCATAATATCCATAGGCTAACGCGAGAAAAATTAATAAAATCGTCTAATTACTATTACATGGCTCCTATATGCCCAATATGTTGTAGATCATGGTGAGGTTATACGTACTGCTCTCTAAATTTATTATGGATGATTCTGTGAAGTTTTTTAAAAAACATCGATTGGAATTCATTGGCTGACACACTCAAAAAACAAAAAATTGTCTAATTCCTATTAAATAGCTCCTAAATGCCCAAAATTGTTGTGGATTATGGTGAAGCTATACATATTGTTCTCCCAAATCATTATAGAGTGTCCCATAATTTTTTTCGTGGCGCCACCAGTGTCTTCTGGCGCCATCGGGCCTACTAGAAATCTTGGGGCTTGTTACGGATGGGTACGTAAAATTTTCGTGAAAAATGAACCCAGAGCGCCAGCACCCCAGAATCCGTTGGCTAACACTCACGAAAAACTGTCAAAATCATCTTATTCCTATTTCGGAGCCTATAAAGCGCTCTCAGGCGTCGTCCAGCGCTGCCAGACCCACTGGGACTCTTGGCAGGCTCGTTACGAACAGGTACGTGAAATTTTCTGATAAAAATGAACCCGAAGCCCCGACACCCCCAGAATTTGTGGACTTACACCCACGAAAAACTATCGAAATTGTCTGATTCTTATTCTGAAGCCCATAAAACGCTCTCAGGTCCCCTAGAAAAAATCGTGGATCATGGTGAGGCTATACGTTCTTCTCCCCCAACCCATTATAGAAGGTCCCCTAAAGTTTTTTGCAAAAAAAAAAAAAGATCGGAGATCTTCTTCCAAGTCTCCCGCATAATCTGAGTCAACATAGCTTATTATTGATTCATACAGTTTGCCTTTGAAAAAAGTCAAGTCCACATCTTCAGTACCCTGTTAGTATATCTCAAGATCCACTTCACTGCATGCCCAAGACATGTCATGTCTACTCACAACACTAACAACATGTAAAATACTAGGACAAAAGTAAACCATAACATACATAATTTTGTCAACAACACTCAATTATGAAACACTAGACATATATATATATGTTCCATCCTTTCATCTATATTTGGTGACTCCATTCTAAAGTTTTTTCAAAAAAAAAAATAGAGCAATCAATGTCTATTGACATTACACTCATACTATTACTTTATTTGTTTAGAAGCAAAAAAGTGAAGTTGAAGTAGTATGACTAATTATTTACTTCCACTTCTTGGATTTGCCTTTATGCTTCTTGCTATATTTGCCATGTTTGTGTTTGCCATGCCCTTTTCCATGCTTAAACTTGCCATGCCCCTTGCCATGTTTTCCATGACCATAATGTCCATAATGAGCAGTACCTGGTGCAGAGTGATGACCTTTGCCGTGTTCCATGTGATGATGAACACCATACGCGGCTGCTCCTGCAGCTGCAACTCCCGCGGCTGCAACTCCTAACATCATTCCATGCCCTGCACATACGCATTCAGAATTTAAACTTTGATTAATGACGAAACTAAATGATAACACTACGCAAGTTAGAAAGCTTCTAGGTATAGCTTTTCTTCGATTTTGAACACAACAAATTATTTACTAATATTTTAAAAGTGTTTTGTTGTAGTAATCTTATATCAAGCCACATCTAAAAGGAATTAAGCAATGGTACCTCCATGGTGTGGAGCAGGTTGACTAGGGTAACCTGCCGGTGGATACCCTTGAGGAGGATATCCTGCAGGCGGATATCCTTGTGCCGGAGGATAGCCTTGTGGAGGATACCCTTGCTGAGGAGGGTATCCTCCAGGTGCTGGAGGATATTGCCCTCCTAGAGGATTCTGCCCTCCTGGAGGATACTGTCCTCCAGGAGGATATTGTCCGTGCTTGTCCTTTCCGCCTCCCATTCTTCTCAAGTACCTAGAAGTTACCAAAAAGGGTAAAGAAAAAAAGGAAAAGAAATATTCAATATCATAGAATTGAAAACTAAAACATGCCTCAATTCTTCATGAAATTCAGAGATCACATAATAAATTCCTAAACAAGAAAAAGTTTCAGAAACAATCAAAAACCACAAATGTCTCAAAAAAATTCCTAACATGAAATCAAGAACTAATATTTCTTATTATTTTTATAAAAAAAAAGTAATTACAAACTTCGAAAATTCATATATGCCACTACATCAACAATAACAACAAATCCAACGTAATCTCACAAGTGAAATCTCAAGAAAATGATCTCGATTTAAAAGTGGAAAGGGTCCTTACAGATTTCCTTATGAAAATACAAAGAAAATAAAAAGTGTATATTAATTAATGAAGAATTTGACAAAAGTGGATATAGATGAGTATTTATAGGCCTTTTTTTTTAATTCTTTTAAATATTTTCCACGTGTTAATTACACCATATATGACGTGATTAATTAATACTAATTGAGGTGTTAAATATATTTCACCTCTATAATTTCTAACTTTCAATTTTTTGTAAAAACTTGCTCACCTAATAGAATTATGCATTGTTAGTTATGTGGTGGTGGAGCAATTGATAAGGAATCAAAAGTGCATGTTTCAATTAATTAAATGTTAAATATATTTAATTTAATATTACGAGGACTAAAATTATAATTTAATAATCGAGAAATCGAAAATACTATTAACCTTACCTAGAACTATTTATTATTTTAAAGAGTATTTATGGTCAACCTTTTTCATAGCAAATTGACTTTTGTTGTCTTTGTTATGTGTACTATTTTCTTGCCTTGTTTTCTTCTTATCCTCACTAATTATATGTTGTATTTAGGGAGCAAACTACACAAGTTTAATAGGTTCAAATGTTAACAACATGGGTTGTGGTGCAGTGATGGGACTGCTTTACCCTTAACCAGAGATCTCGGGTTCGAACCCTGGTATAGAAAAAATCTTATTGGGAGCGTCATCCCCGAATGAGCTCTGCAGATCCAGATTTAGTCAGGGCTCCATGGGCTCTGGAGACCGGATGGGAAACCCAAAAAAAAAAAAGGCTTGAGAACAAATTTATTAATGAACTCGTCTGTCTATTCTTTTTCATTTAAATATTAGGCTTTCGATCACTTGAAACTGAACATCGATGTGTAATAAAACAAAGAAGAGGAACCATGATATTCAAAAAACTTTATGTTCATTAGCACTCAAGAAAAATATGAATAAGTTCTACAAGTGACATTTATACTGACTGTCTTCCTCCAACTCTGACTTCCATCGGCACATATATGTTGATTTTTTATTGTATTTACACACTATCATGTGTTTTTCGTTATTAGTTGCCCTTTCTGTTTCATTTTCTTTTCATTTTCCTTTTTTTCGTATCTAGTTTATTCTGCTTTTGGGTTTTTGAGACGGTAGTTCCCAGGAAACAACCTCTCTACCTTTGAGGTAATGGTAAGGTCTGCGTGCATTCTACCCTCCCCAGACCCCACTTGTCGAATTCCACTGGGTATGTTGTTGTGTTTGTACTTACCAAACACCAAAAATAAGTAAGATTATATAAGCAAAACTAATCAAAAATATTAAATGCAAAACTATATAAGCCTCATAACAACTTAAATTAACCAAAATCTACATTAAGATAAAATTATACAACCAACAATTACATGAAGAAAAAAAAACTGTACTTATTCTATTTCTGAACATGCCAAAGATCCAGCCAACTAATTCCTGAGCATACTGGGAAAGCAAGTGCTTCTTACCAAGATGTTTCACATTTCCAAAACTCGAATTTGAGACCTCTAGTTCAAGGTGGAAGGAGCCTTACCGAACCAACCACAACCGTCAATGGTGATAAACGGTTGAATCAGCAAAAGCGCAAAGCAGCTTCCAGTTCCTTCTCATCATCGCAGTTATATCCTAGTAAGTAGGCTCGAGCTGAAGTAGTATAAGCAGAAAAAGGAGGCGAAAAAGGAGTTTTTGAGTGATGAGTAAACCAGAAGACAATTACAACTTACATACCAAAACGACCTGAACCCATGAATGGTTCTGCTTCGTCTGTCGCACCAGATTGTTGTTGGTCCTGTATTTCAACAAACAGAAGGGAAAATTAGCTAAAGTTCACTATAATGATTTACATAATTCGATCCTCAAATATAAGAACCAGTTATTAACAAGCTATGCATACACTAAGACGACACATAACTCTGGCTGCTGCAAATGATAAATAAGAGATTCCTGGACAGATGGAGAGATCACTCCTACAGGAACTAGGATCTAAGGGTAAAGACCACTAACAAAACACAATCCAACAAACAGTCGACTGATTGTTATACCTTTTGTCTAACACAGATTATATCAAGTGAAAGATATACCACATATTTACATGTAGACGCAATTTTCATTTTAGTATTGCAACACTGCTTCTTAAAAGAATAGAACTTTAGCAAGTCAGTATTTTATCATTGTCTGCTTATTCTCAGAAAATAAAATTCCAAAAATTGGCACACAAAAACTTGAACTTTTCATGTGTCCTTGAGATGACCGTGCAAGTGAATTCCAGAATCGAAGTAAAGCTATAAGTAGGTTCTTACCACATCTGGTTCCATTTCATCTGATGACAACATCCTATCAAAACAGTGGCCTGAAATAGTGCACACCAGAAGACCATTTGTTGGATCCAGTACAACTTCCCTGCATGTGTCATCACAAACTACACCCACACACAAGAGAAAACCAATAAGCACAAAACAATTACCCACAGGGATCCATCTTTCAAATTATTGAATGACTGGTTTGCACTGTTGTAAACGTTTACTTACCATGAACGTTTCCAGTTTTTTCACAGACAAATACATCGCCAATTTGATGGTAAGTGCATGTCTCTCCAGAACATGCATGACCATTGACCACATTATCATCTAGACCTTTGCTTTTCTTCCAAATAGAGACTTGATCAGCAACTGTTTTATCGAGAATCATACGATCATCATTTATCTGTATATTAAAGCCAGAAGATAAGACAAATACCACAGAAGATTATTTTTTATAAGTGATACTACCATAGAAGATTCTTGTCGTATGCATCAAACTGCAAATTTAACAACATGGAATGGATCAGTTCCCAATACTTTTTGTTTTATATTTTTCTTTATTATTTATTTCCACAAAACACATGGAGATAAGTAAATGTGCATAATCAAGGACAAAGGAAAATTTTCTGGAGATGTAGAAAGTACTGGCATGTAAGAAAATACTCTTATGTACGTTCACGGGAGGCAAAAGAAAAATGTTTTCAAGGAAAATAAGTTACAATTGACTGATAATAAGGTGCTAGGCTTTTGAATTTTTATGCATACGTCTGGACTGCTCTTCTTGGTACATCAGAGAATAAAGTTTTTAAAACTATTCTCAAAAAATAACCTTGACTCCTTCCTTCCCTTCGGTATTTTGAATTGTCATATACTCCAATAGGTTTCTAACTTTGTTTGAGATATTTATTAGGTCCTATTACCATCTATTCCCCCAATCCCCCACTGTGTTTTTAATTTCAGTTTCTGTTTTGGATATTTTTATGGAAAATCAACAGTCCTCCACTACCTTGTACAAGAGGAATGGTTAATGCATGAAAGAAAAAACTCCACCCAAACAAGACCTCCACAAAAACAAAACAAAAAAAAAAAAGAAACCCCACAAAATGAATTTCAGGAAGTTTCCACAAGAAACACTAGAAAATGTTAGAAAAGTTCTCAATCAGTGAGTCCTTCATCAAGAAACCACATATCTAATATCAGAGATGCAAGGTCAATTCTCACAATGTCCTTTCCTTGCACTTCCATAACCTTGGGCCTCACCTTACCCCAAGTTTAAAAAAGAAAAGACTAAAACAAATCCACCCAAATATGATTTATCGAGTGATCTTTGGAGTCAACTTCATCCCATAAACCAGTCAATAAATTCAGGATTATTTGTGATTATATTTAGATTTGGATGTCTAGAAGCTTCAAATACAGAGAAAACTAATCACCTGAGAAGGAAGAGGAGCTTGGCTTCTTTTAGCAGCTTGCATTTGGATGTAATACTCCTTGAATTCTGTTGGGCAATTCCTGACAAACTCCACCATGTCATCTGCATCACGCTGCAGAGAATACATTTCTTTTTATCTAAAGTAAACTTAATCTACAAGATGCACACATCATTTCACAACTAAAGAAGAATATCAAGATGCCAATCTCCCACTTGACAGCTTGCTCTCCATTTCTTTCAATATCCCATTAATTGACCTTTTTTCGGAATAAGAAAAATATCATATACATTTTTTTGTTAAATCCAGCCCTTCTTGATGACAGAACTCAGAAATTAGATCCCCTTTGTCATTTTCCTAACTTAATCATGTTGTTTTCCTTTATGCCTAACAAAATGTTTTAGTGCTCAAATTTGACATCTCCTCAATTCCACAAGAATACGATATTTACTTTAAAATTTATAACGAGCTAGCAAATGTTACTCAGTTAAATCTTGACCCACTTTGACTTTGGATATGATTCTAGCTTAATTTTTCTACAATTGGTTTACATGTCTGGGTAACATTTCCTAAAATAAATTCTGCAATTCAGTTAGGACTCCCATTATGTTTGCAAAAGGGTTTTTAATGAAAACAACTGATTGAATCAGACTATTTTCAGAAAGAAACAGCAATAATTTGGTTTGAGAAAATTGGGTAGTTGATTTCTGTTTCTGGATTTAGTCTTCAAAACCAAATAAGGCTGGAATATTTTAGATACTTTTCGAACATGTGATTTGTGTTTGCTAGAAAAGTTCCCAGACACACTTCCAAAACCAGTCCTTTTTAAATTAAACCAAACCCTTACCACACCATCCAAACATTAAACTTACACTAGGATCTGCTTACAATAAAATTATAAGTTTTAAACGTCTAATTCTATATATAATGTTCGCAATACAATTTGCGAGTTAGAGGTTAAAAGAAATTATTAGGTTAGCTGAAGTGCTTGGCCAATGACAAGTGAATTTCATTCAAATCAAAGCTACCTTGATGTAAAGCTTCTTCCAAGCACAGTCACGTGGCTTTTTTGTTGGGAGCACCAAACCCCATCGCAAGCAATACCTGTACCAAAATTTCATCAATCAAGTAACACCAACGTCAAACGGATGAAAAAAGATATTCTGGACATATAATTTTTACATATCAATGAGAATAAGAAAGCCCAACTTAAGTTGCTCGGACTTTTCACTTTCGGTGCCGCACCCGTGTCGACATGACATGGGTGCGGGTGTGGGGACGGTTCCCGACCTGGTCAATCGGTTTTGGATACTTTGACCACATTCGAGAGAAATTCTGGATAGATTCGATGATTTTTGTAATCAAAACAAAAATTAAGATGAAATTGAAGAAAATGAAATACCTTGTATATATAAATTTCTATTGCCACTCCCTTTTCTTTTATCTCCTTCTGGGATTCTCCTCTTGATCAATATTTTCTCTAAAGTTTTCCACCTAATCTCATAATTTAGGTTTTATAACTCTATTTTTAGATATTTGAAATATTTTTAGCCGAATCCCGATGAATCTGTATCCCAGAACCTTAAAATTCAGATCATAGAAGATATGGCCTCTAGATCTGCACTCGTATTGGACACCCGCACCCGAGTCCAAGTAACTTAGGGATTAACAAATTAGGTAGTCAAAAAAATTCAATGCAAATAATTTGAATACTTTAGGGCATGGAAAAGGCATAAGACTCTATCCAAATGAATGTAAAGGGAAACAAGAAATCAGGAACGGGCTGACAATGACTTAGTATGAATACTAGTGCAAGCAGCCAAGGGTAAGGATAGTAGTACTAAAGTGGGTTCAAACTTTGGAGACCAAGATACAACTCTCAATAGAGACAAAAAAACACTAGATGGTTTCTTCTTATGTCTTACGGCTCGGTAGTCAAGAGTTAACTGATACCTATGCTCTCAATACCTATGTTGTTGGTAGGATATAACAGGTATCTAAAGGAACAATCGAGGCACACGAAAGTTGGCCAGGACACCACCTTTATCAAGAAAATAAATTAAAATGAAATACTAGTAAAAGAACCTAGAACACCAGGACACAGATTATAGATAAGCATATGCAGCATGAATGAAGAGACTATGAAAAAAGGAGGAGTTGAAGGGGAAAACGCAAGATGCGTTGTACTTACAGACGACGCCATAAGGATTCATCAGAAGTAACACCATTTAGAAACTTACAGACCAATGAACATGCAATAAGATCCTGCATATTGCCATAAAAAACAAATTTTTGGTCAATGTGAAATAACCACGGGCACACAAAAGCATAAATGGCTCTCATTATCCTTCCTTCTTTTCAGTCCCTCTCTGTAAAGATTATAATACGATGAGTAGAAAAAACTGAAACAGGGTGAATTACCTCTGAGGAAAGGAACTTGAGAATGTGATGGAGCAACTCGGAAGGAATTTTGCTCAAAATACTAGTTTCTATCGACCTTGGAGCCCGTCTTATGCTGTTGGTACTATCACCATTACACTTACCCATAAGAGTCGCACACATCTTTGCAGGTGAAGATGCACATTCACCTTCATCTTTAAATTCCATTGTCAATGCAAGTGATTGAGATGATAATAATGCATTTACCTTTTCCTCCCCCTGTTTTTCCTCAAATTTGATCCGCTTTGCTCCTCTACTTTCCTTCTCTCCCGCCATCTCTTTCCCCTCATCTTTCACATCTCTTAATTTTTCCATCTCTTGCTCCTCCTCTACACCAAACTTATCATTCTTGTCCTCAACTTCCAGTTGCTTCCCTTCATCCTGAACCATATCAACCTACTTACTGAACTTCAATTAATTCCATCCACAAAATCAGCAAACAGTACCATCTCATGCCATTAACAGAAAAAAAAGAGATATAATAACTACTCTGCACACTCATAGAGATGCAAATTTTAAGATTATGGGATACAGATTGCAATCATACTAACACTTTGTTTACGTGGCACCTATTATAAATAGGAAAGCCAAAAAAAATAATCAAAGGAATTGATTACAATTCTGTTAAGCACTTCTCAGTACCACTCTCATCATCCCATTACTTGTATTTGACTGAACACGGAATTTAATATGTTAATCTAACTTGTACATTATGGTGGTGAATAGAATGAAGTAACAATTCAATCATCCATCATTTCAAAGCCGATGCCTCCTTTTCTACCTTTATATCTATACTTCCCATCCGGAGGAGCAAGTTATGAAACAATTAAGCTTATTGCTGGGCGGGTTATTTAGAGTCAGCAATTGGCTATCACATTTTGTCCCGCAAACAGAAGAAGAACGCTTCGAGGTCATTGTGCTGAATGTAGAACAGTCCACCCTTACAGCCTTTGATCAGCAAATTATTTAGAACTTCAGAAAATATTTTTCAAAGATTTCGTGACCATTTTTTGTGTACAGAAGGAAAAACAATCTATATAAAAATGGGTGCAAACAACTTCAAAAAGAAAAAGTTTTTTGAAAAATCATTTTTAGCAAAAGAACTTCTAAAGAAAACATACATTGGTCGGAACACATTTTAAAAATATTTCTTTTCATGAAAAGCGCCATCTTCAAGTATTAAAATTAAGAAAAAGACACAGAAAATTTATCATACACTTCTCGTCTGTAAATTTATTTATTATTTTATTCATTCCAGATATCAGCATAACGTACAGTAAATCAATTTAAACAGAAACCAGAAACCTTTATCTGAATTTGAAAGAAATACAACAACATAGCCGATGGAGTCCCACAAAGTTCAGGTCTGAGGAGGGTAGAGTGTACACACACCTTACCCCTGCTTGAAGTAGAGAAATTGTTTCCAGTTTCCGATAGATCCTCCGGCTCGAGGATAAGGCTAGAAAAAGAAGCACCAGAAGTACAAAAAAACACAACAGATAGTAGCAGCAGAGAAACTAATAATACCACAATAGGACAATTGAGATACAAAGGAAAAAAATCAACACCAATTTTAGCAAAGCATAGCCAATCCAAAATCCAGCTAAAAGAGGAAGTATACGTAAATTTGAATTCACCTAATGAATATAGCAGAATAGTTGCATAGGATTCATAAACTTCCCGAAAATCATAGAGATTTATCCAGGTAGGTAAATATAATAAATTACCTGATCGGAGAAAGCAAGGACTTCGGATTCAAGGAATTGAGCGAGTGATTCATCCTCATCGTCGGAGATTGTCATAATTCTGGCCTAAAAGAGCGAATATATAAGTGTCGATAACACCGGCGACCGGAGAATGACGTCGGCGAATCTAACCGGTGTATTCAATCAGGGAGTCATTGATGTAAAAGGAGACAGGCGTTCAGCTGTTCGGGTAGCGTGAGACGGTGAGAGAAAGTTATCGGGTCGGGTCGGAATATTCGGGCCCCGATGAAGCGTGATTTTTAAAGAGCCGTAGAATTGGGTATGATAAAATGGATAAAATCGCGCAAATACAATATCTGATTATAATCATGTCTATGTGAAATGTACGTATTTTTGAATGGTATGTACGAGAAAAGGATCAAAATTGTCCTTTATCTTTGAGTTAAGAATCAAAGTAATCCTTGTTTTTTAACATGGAGCACTAATAGTCCTCTGTGTTTCAAGAATTGGTGCACTTTTGATATACTTGCTAACTTCCATCCAATTTTTAACGGAAAAGTTTTTACCATTGCTAACCAAATCTTCCCCTTTTTCTCCCCTCGTACAGTAGCCATATTCCCTAATTCATAACTTAAATTCCCTGTGAGACAAAC
>JBCEWC010019245.1:0-11524 GCA_038996855.1 Solanum aculeatissimum
AACATTAAATGCAACAATTTTCTTGAGAATTCGCAAAGCTTTTAGCTAGAAAAGTGTCAAATGACGAGCGTTTTCGCCACTCATCATGGAAATTCACACAGTCCGTGGTCCTATTCTTTGATCATTTCCAGAACTCGTTTGCAGCGTCCTTCCAATTATGGGTAGTCTCACTATTGTTGCCATAACTTTCTCATATGAACTCCGAATTTAGTGAAACAAGTTGCGTTGTGAATATATTGCAAAAAGCTTCAATATGATATATAGTATCCCACAAAACTCATCACGTACCAAAAGTTATGATCCCTCAAAGTACATTGCCCAAACGGTCTCTCTATGACACCAAAAGGTCCGTTTTGAATTCGTCCACTTAAAATCAACTCATGTCTACCAAAATTAAACCATGACCGGTTCAACACTATACAAGGTCAGCTATTAAGACATCTAACAATTTTTCGGGTCGTTACATCATCTCCCCCTTGGGAACATTCGTCTTCGAATGAGCTAAGACTACGGCTTGAGGACATCAATCAAAATAAGAGACATTCTAACCATAATTTAAGAGATCATTCATCACAACAAAAGTATCTCAAAACTCATGTCAAAACATTATTTTAATCATTTTCGTGCTCATGAATGCATGTAATGCCATGAAACTCTATAAGCAAATAATTAGGACAATAAAAGGATAGAACCTAGTACCTTAAGCTTGAGTAGATTGGAAGAGATAGGGGTATCGCTCCATCATGTCCAACTTTTCTTCCCACGTTGTACTCTCTACATCTTGATTCCTCCAAAGTACCTTGATCGAAGCTATCTCCTTATTGGGAAGCTGCTTCACTTGTCAATTCAAAATTTCAACCGGCACCTCTTCATAGGTCAAGTTATCTTCAATTATCACACCCTCCAAAGGTCCAATTGCCTTAGGGTCACCAACCAACTTTCTTAACATAGATACATGGAAACCCGGATGAATGGAGCTCATGTCCAAAGGTAAATCCAACCTATATACTACATTACCAACCCGATCCACAATTTCATAAGGTCCGACGTATCTTGGGCTCAACTTACCCTTCTTGCCAAAACTCATTATGCCCTTCATGGGGGACTCCTTCACATACACCCAATCACCAACATTTAATTGGAGGTCCCTCTTCCTAACATCCGAATAAGACTTTTAGCGACTTTGGGCCATATTCAACCTTTCCTGAATCAATTTCACCTTTTCAATGGCCTCCACAACCAAGTCCGGTCTTAGCAAGGCCGCCTCACCTATTTTGAACCAACCAACCGGAGACCTACACCTCCTACCATACAAAGCCTTAAAAGGAGCCATACCGATGCTAGCATGGAAACTCTTGTTGTAAGCAAACTCGATGAGAGATAGATGGTCATCTCAATTTACCTTAAATTCCAACACACATGCCCTTAACATATCCTCTAAGGTTTGAATTGTCCTTTCGGCTTGCCCATCAGATTTAGGACAGAATGCGGTGCTCAACTTGACTTTAGTAACAAGTTCCTTTTGAAAAGATTTCCAAAAATGAGAAGTAAATTGAGTACCACGATCCAATATGATAGACCTCGGCATACCATGCAACCCCACCAATTCTCGGATATACACCTTAACATACTCTTCGGCACTATAGGTAGTCTTGACCGATAAGAAGTGAGCCGACTTAGTCATTCTATCAACCACAACTCATATGGAATCAAATTGTCTCCGAGTACGGGGTAACCCAACCACAAAGTCCATATTCACATCTTCCCATTTCCAAGTAGGAATCTCAATATCTTGTGTCAAGCCACCGGGTCTTTGATGTTCCACTTTCACTTGGTGAAAATTAGGACATTCCGCTACAAATTTAGCAACATCCTTCTTCATATCATGCCACCAATACAACTCTTTCAAATCTCGGTGTATCTTGGTAGATCCTAGATGAATTGAATATTGTGAATTGTGAGCCTCTTTCATGATCATTTCCTTCAAGGCATCCACATCCAGAACACATAAACGGTCTTGGTACCGAAGCACACCATCTCCCCCTTGGGAGAAAACCTCGACCTTGCCATTGGCAACCTACTTCTTCAACTCCACTAAGGAAGGATCTAAATCTTGTTTAGCCTTAACATCAACTACCAAGGAGGACTGGATCCACCTTGCACAAGGACTCCACCATTGTCGGATTCGGCCAATCTCACACCCAACCTAGCCAACCAGTGCACATCCTTTGCTATATCTTTCTTTTCCTCATCCACATGTGTTACACTTCCCATGGAGAGTCTACTAAGAGCATTCACCACAACATTGGCCTTGCCGGGGTGATAAAGAACACTCATATCATAATCTTTAAGAAGTTTCAACCATCTTCTTTGCCTCAAATTAAGGTCCCTTTGGGTGAACACATATTGTAAACTCTTGTGAATGGTGAAGACTTCCATATGCACCCCATACAAATAATGCCGTCAAATTTTCAAAGCGAATACTACCGCCACTAATTCAAGATCATGAGTCAGATAATTGTTTTCTTGCACCTTCAATTATCGGGAAACATAAGCTATCACCTTACCATGTTGCATAAGAACACAACCCAAACCAATGCGTGATGCATCACAATAAACCACAAATCCATCTAACCCATTTAGCAAAGTCAAAATCGGAGCCGATGCAAGTCGATCCTTCAAATTTTGAAAACTTTTCTCACATTCGTTGGTCCACACAAACTTAGCTTTCTTTTGAGTCAACTTGGTCAATGGAGACGCTATAGAGGAGAACCATTCCACAAACTGTCTATAATAACCGACCAAGCCAAGGAAACTTCTAATATCTTAAGGAGTCAATGGTTTAGGCCAATTCCTCACCGCTTCAGTTTTCTTAGGATCAACCTTGATGCCATCATCAGACACCACATGACCAAGGAAGGCGACTTCTCCCAACCAAAACTCACACTTGCTAAATTTGGCATACAATTGTTTTTCCCTCAAAGTTTGGAGAGCCAACCTCAACTGACCCATATGCTCTTGTTCACTACGGGAGTAGATCAAAATATCATCAATCAAGACCACCACAAAATCATCAAGGAACGGCTTGAACACCCGATTCATAAGATCCATAAATACCACCGGAGCATTAGTCATCCCAAAAGACATCACCACAAATTCAAAATGACCATAGCGAGTCCGGAAAACAATTTTTGGAATATCACACTCCCTCACCTTCAATTGGTGATAACCCAAACAAAGATTTATCTTGAAAAAATGAGTAGCTCCTTTAAGTTGGTCAAACAAATCATCAATCCTAGGCAACAGATACCTATTCTTAATGTTCACCTTGTTCAATTGCCTATAATCAATACACATCCGGAGAGACCCATATTTTTTCCTCACAAACAATACCGGAGCACCCCAAGGTGAAATGCTTGGTCTAATATACCCTTTTTCCAACAAATCCTTCAATTGGTCTTTCAACTTCTTTAACTCTGTCGGGGCCATACGATAAGGAGGGATGGAAATGGCTTGAGTATCCAAAAGAAGGTCTATACCAAAATCCACTTCTCTATCGGGAGAAATACCAGGCAAATCCTCAAGAAACATATCGGGGAACTCTTTTACCACCAGCACCGATTCAAGCCTAGGTGACTCACCCTCCATATCTCTAACCCGCACGATATGGTAGATGTACCCTTTTCCAATCATATTCCGGGCTTTAAGGTAGGAAATAAACTGACCCTTAACAATAGAATTGCTACCCTCCCACTCCAATACGGGTTCATTAGGGACTTGGAACTTGAACCGCCTAATTCTACAATTAATTGAAGCATATGATGCATGCAACCAATCCATCCCAAGAATAACATCAAAATCATACATTTCAAGTTCTACAAGGTCATCAGGAAACACTTTATGCAACACCGACATGGGACAACCCCTATACACTTTCTGGGCCACAATAGAATCACCTACGGGAGTATATACCGAGTAAGGTTCCCTCAAAGTTTCGGAACTCACATCAAATTTAATAGCCAACAATGGAGTCACAAAAGATAAATTTGCACCCGGATCAAGTAAAGCATAAGCATCAAAGTTAAAGATTTTTAACATACCCGTCACGATGTCCGGACCTTCCTCCACCTCTTGGAGGGAATGGAGAGAGTAGAACCGATTGTTTCTAGGAGCACCACCAACCGGGGCCTTTGGTTGCCCTTGATCACCGGGAGCAACTCAGTCCTTCTTCACATTCCTTGGACAATTTGAGATTTTGTGGTGCAAGCTACCACATCCGAAGCAAGCATCCGTGACCTTTCTACATTCACCCGCATGGCCTCCCCCACATTGACCACAATGAGGAAACTGAGGACCAACCCCAACTTGTGCCTTAGGATGAGGCACCTTAGGATTTGCAACCCTCACATTCGAACCTTGGATTTGTTGAAGATGGCCAAACCCACCACTGCTCTTGACATTGGAGAACCCACCATCAAACCGGGCCCTCTTCGCCTCAAGTACCCTTCTCTCCTTTAGCTTTTCACCTTCAATTTGTTCGGCATAATTCATAAGCCTCGAGATGTCCATATTCCTAATAAGCATGGTCATTCGACACTCCTTCACAACCAAATTCGATACACCCAAGATGAACTTGTGCATTCTTGCACGGGGATCCAACACAAGCATAGGAGCATATTTGGAAAGCTTGGTGAACTTAAGGGCATAGTCCCTCACGGTCATGTTACCCTGTCAGAGATTTATGAACTCGATCATCTTAGCCTCTCTAAGCTCAAGAAGGAAGAATCGGTCACGGAAGGACATCTTGAATTCCTCCCATCCAACCTTAAAATGTACCATTCTCTTGACGAGCCATTGGTTGTACCACACTTGTGCCACATCCTTTAGTTGATAAGCCGCTAACTCTGCCTTCTCCTACGACCCAACACCCATGATGGTCAAAACTTTGGTGAGTTCATCAATGAACTCTTGAGAATCCTCATCAACTCTAGAGCCATAGAACTCCGGAGGGTTCATACGGGTGAAATCCCTCACCCATGAAGCCGGAGTGCCAATGTTCACCAGATGCACCGGATGAGCTTGGTTGGTCACAACTTGGGCCAACATGGACACCATATTTCTGAATTCGGCATGGGACACCTGCTCCTCTACCGGTGCCCGAAGATCTTGTTCCTCAATTCTGGGAGCCTGACGTAGAAGGGGAGCTCTTCTGGAAGGCATATTCTGGAAGAGTGATAAAATACAAAGAGTTTAGAGAAATCTCATAAATGGTACAAGGCACGATTCAAGGGACAATGAAGTGATAAGTTCCTAAAATGTCATCATAGCCTCTCGCTCATAGGTATCGCGCGCATCACACCCATGAACGAGACTCTAAATGACGCGGCATGTTGGATTCTGAGGATTATTACAAACCTAGGGCTTTGATACCATGTTTGTCACAACCCGGAAGGGGGGCCTAGATGTGACATGGCGAAAGAGAACTTGAAAGTCCTCAATCAAGCCATTATAGCATCATCACACATATATCATCGGTTCGGAAGTGCGAAAGTAAACATATAACACATAAGCTCGAAGGGAAATCAGGGCTTTGGACTCAAGCTATGGGGATGTTGCTGGGAATGGGATAAATATAGATTCACATAGTACATAACAGTTATCTCTAAGGGGAAAGAAAGTAGGACTCAACCTATAGAGGCACACCGGGGTTATGGGACTTTCCACATAAGCACATAATCAACATACAATCCCAATATCAAGTCATAAGCAAAATCAATATCATTTCCATAATCAAGACTCATAAAGCATAACTTTTCCATGGTCAAATATTCAACAATTACATTCCAACGTACAAGAGTTTAGTTTGTCTAACAAGCCTCTACATAGATAAAGCGGGGCCTTGACATAGTTTGAGGCTCACCCTCAATACATAAGTAAGAAAAGTATTAGGCCAAAAGCCATCAAGAGTTTCCAAAAATAATTCTCATAATCATTTCCATATTAATGCAATAAGTGTAGACCATCTACATAGCTTATCATATCAAACCTTCATAATATATCAAAGTAGTGCAAGCTCCCATAATGCTCAAAGAGCCATAACAGAGAGACTATGTGATCACAAGCCTTAATATATCATATCATAACAAGCGTTTCATCATAACAATCTTCAATGCATATGCCATGAATGAGGAACAAGTGTATGGGTAATGGAATCCAAACTTTAATTCACAATTCAAGAGGTGTTTCAACATAAATCATGAGAAATTTCATATTTAAAGCACAATTTAATTTACCCATGCATAATTAAATCATTAAGGGACATGCACATTGATCCTTCAAAATTTTCCATGAGCATTCATAAAATTCAAACTTAAATCACCATTTAATCACCTAATTTCTACAACACATAATCCCATTCAATTAAATACTTCAAAATTTAAAGAAACCATAACATAAAGAAACTTAAAATCATAAATTAAAGAGTAGGGTTCTTGGGTCTTCATGGATGAAAGAGAATCCGTGAATCAAACCCACATACCTTGAAATTGACCAAGAGAATTGAAGGATTTCATAATAAGGATGATCTTTACCAAATTCTTCAAGCTTTTAATAATGGAGGTCAAGAGGATTTGAGAGATTTTCAAAATGCATTCAAGGGTGTTAGAATGGATGAAAAGGGTTTAGGGTTAGGTTAAGGGGATTTAGGGTACCTTAGAAAGACTAAAAGAGGCATAAGAATTAATTAAATTATGAATTAGCCATTAATGAAATGGAATAACCCCTGAAATACAGTGCAACACGGAAGGGCTACAGTGCCCGTACAATGGCACACGGTCCATGTACCTGACCGTGTGACCATACTTGTCTTCATCTTTGGCTTGAACTCTCGGGGACTTTCTGGATCACTTCACTGGAGGGTCTCACTGACCGTGTGGATTCACACAGACTGTGTACTGGTCCGTGGAGCAACATTTGGCCCGGAGTCCAACCCCAAACCTTAGCCAAGGTTCTGCCCCATTTCACAGGATCTCTCACGGCCCGTGTGAGGTCTCACAGACCGTGGGACGGTCCATGGGGTTGCCTTGGTCCATGGCCAGGGTATTGGCTACTAGGAGCCCGCTGGAACTCCCCACGAACCCCCACACGGACGGTGGACCTTTACACTGTTCGTGGTCCTGTCCTTGGACCATTTCCATAACTCATTTCCAGCATCCTTTCAATTACGGTCAGTCTCAGTGTTTTGGCCATAACATTCTCATATGCACTTCGAATTGAGTTAAACCAGTTGTTTTGCGAAGATAACACAAAGAGCTTAAATATGATATATAGTTGCCCATATAGTTCATCCCGTACCAAAAGTTATGATCCCTCAAAATACACTGCCCAAATGGCCTCTTTATAACACCGTAAGGTCCGTTTTGAATCCTGCCGCTTAAAATCAACCCATGGATATCAAAATTCAACCATGACCAGTTCAACATTATCCAAGGTCAGCCATTAAGAATTTCAAAAATTTTTGGGTTGTTACACGTATGTCCCGTTCAGTCTGCTAGGTGGATTCCCTATTGGTTGGTGCCATTACTGAACCTTAACCACAGGTATAGCTTTGGAGTGAAGCTGTCTGATATCCCTGGCTAAAATGGATATTGACTCCTCAAATAAGGTCAGACGATCATCCAAATCAATTGAATCATACTACAAACATGAGACTCATATGATATATATCGATGCAATAGCAAAATATGAAAATTTTGGTGTATATCTGAAAATACTAGAGGAAGAGCTAAATTATACGAAACCTCACCAATCCTCTTTAAAATATCAAATAGACCAATATACCAGGTTGCTAAGCTTGCCCCCCTACCAAACCTTATCACTCTATTCAAGGGCGATACCTATAGAAATATTGATAACCAACACTAACTCATAAGAGGGAGTTGCCTATGATCAACATAACTCTGATGCCGACTCTGAGCTTTCCTCAACCTATCTTGAATCACTTGAACCCTAGCTAAGGCCTCCTAAAGTAGATATGTGTTTTATGATCTAGGGACTCAAACCATCCAATAGAAGTTCTATAATGCATATCATATAAGGCCTCAAAAGGGGTTATCTGAATACTCGAGTGGTAGTTGTTATAGTATGTGAACACCACTAGGGGAAAGAACTGATCCCACTTACCACCAAACTCAATACTCAAGCTCGAAGATTGTTCTTTAGGACCTAGATAGTGTACTCTGATTGACCATCTATCGGGGGTGGAATATAGTCCCGAGATCAACCCGAGTTCCTAACTCCCTTTGGAAATCTGAGGAAATCCCACCACAAAGTACATGGTAATACACTCCCATTTCCACTAGAGATTGGGAAAAATCTATAGCTTTCCACTAGGCCTCTGATGCTGGACCTTCTTCTGCTGGAAACTAAGATAACGAGATCATAATCAGCTATTATACCATCATACTAATAGTGCTACCTCAAATCTCGGTACATCTTAGTTGTGCCCGTATGAATGGAATATTTAGAATCATGGTCCTTATGAAGAATCACCTACACCAAACCTTAACTCTAGGAACACACAATCATCCATCAAACTAGAGGACCCCATCTGATCCTATCGTAACCTGTCTACCGTCACCCTATAAAACCCAATCTCTTAGGGATTCCACTCACTCATCCTCGAATTATCTGTCATGAATTTGATAAAAACAGAAGATTGAGCCTCTACAAAATGCAATATCTATCTAGAGTCTGAGATATCCAATTTAACCATCCTGTTAGCTAAGGACTGGATGTCCAAAGCTAAAGGTCATTTATAGTGGTAAAATAGGCCAAGCAACCCATACACATCATCTTCTAGTTCAAGGCATCTGCTATAATGTTCACCTTGCTCGGATGGTAGAGAATAAAAATGTCATAATCCGCCAGTAGCTCAATCTAACACCTCTATTTAGAATTTAGGTCCCTCTGGCAGATGTACTGAAGGCTGCAATGATCTCTCTATATATCAAAATGGACTATGTATAAGAAGTGCCTTCAAATTTTGAGCGTAAAAACTATGACTGCCAACTCTAAGTCATGAGTGGGGTAGTTGTGCTCGTCTACTCTCAACTATTGGGAGGCATATTAAATAACCTAACCCCACTGTATCAAAAAACACCCTAGGCCAACGTCAAAAGCATCATAATATACGGTAAAGCCCTCACCCTAAACTAGAAAGATCAAAATAGGAGTGGTAGTAAGCAACTCCTTGAGCCTCCAAAAGCTCAACTCACACTCCTCAGACCACACAAAAGGGACACCCTGGTGAGTTAATCGAGTCAATAGAGAAGTAATAGTGAAAAATCCTTCAACAAAATGCATGTAGTAACCAGCTAGACCAATGAAGCTCCTAACTCAGTAATAAAAATATCTTTAGTCCAAACACAAATAGTCTCAATCTTCATTGAATCTATTATAATGCCCTCCTTGGACATCACGTGTCCTAGAAATATCATAGACTTCAATGAAAACTCACACTTTGAGAATATGGCATAAAGTTGATGATCTCTCAAAGTCTGAAGCATAATCCTCAGGTGATGCACATGCTCATCCTTGATCTGCGAGTACACCAAGATCTTCTCAATAAATATAGTCACGAAGAAGTCAAGAGAGGGCCTAAATACTCTAGTCATCAGATCTATAAAGGCGGCAAGGGCATTAGTCCACCCAAATAACATCACCAAGAACTTATAGTGACCACAATGTGTTCAAAAGGTAGCCTTAGGGATGTTTGCTACACTAATCCTTAATTGATGGTAGCTGAACCTCAAATCAATCTTAGGAAACACATCGGCTCCCTGTAGCTGAACAAATAAGTCATTAATGCAAGGCATTGGGTAAAAGTTCTTTGTTGTCACCTTATTCAACAACCTATAATCCATGCATATCCATCGAGTCTTGTTCTTCTTCTTTACAAACTGGATAGGAGCACCCCAAGGAGACACACTAGGTTAGATGAATACCTGGTGTAGGAGACCTTGAAGCTTTACATGAAGATTTTTAAGCTCTGCAAGGGACATATGATAAGGTGGGATAAAAATAGGCTTAGTTCATGACTCCAACTCTATAGTAAAGTAAATACCTCTCTCTGGGGGGTAGGTGAGGAAAATTTGCAAAAATATGTCCAAGAACTCATAAGCCACTGGATTAACACCGATTAAAAGAGACTTTCCAGATACATCATGAACTTAGGCCAAATATACTAAGCATTCAATAGCTACCAACCTTAGGTTTTGAATATGTGCAGCTAAAGCATCCCTTTCACACTACTGGGGTATGTTAGGCATGGACAAGGTGACAACCTTGGCATAACAATCCAAAATCACATAATGAGGAGCTAGCCAATCCATGCCCAGAATAGCATTAAAATCAAGCATATCAAGCAAAATCAAGTATGCTCAAGTATCTTGTCCTTGAAGAGTGATCACACACAAAATACACATCTGATCTACTACTAAAGAATACTTTACGAAGGTCTAAACATGTAGCGGTGCTGAAAAAGACTCAAGGCTTATCCTTAAGAAATGAGTAAAATAGATCGATACATAGAAATATGTGGACCCTAGATCAAATAAAGTTGAAGTTGACAGTTGGCATAGAGAAACCATACCTATAATGACATCATCTAATACCTCAGCCTTTGTTTTTACCAGGGCTACATAGAAATAACATTGACGACTTCCTGCTCGGTTATTACCTCTACCGCCTAACCTGGCACCCCCTAGAACCACCTTTGGAGCATTGCTGATCAGCTCTGTAGTCCTGACCTTGACTCTTAGCAATTGTTGGAGGTGCTGGAGATAATTGGGCTGTCTATGAAGAGAAATACACCACCCTTTGCTTGGGGTAATCTTTCAACAAATAATCTAACTCTCAACAATCATAACACCCATGGGAAAATTGGCCAGCAAAGTATCAACTATTACAGTTGGTGGTACCTATCTTTGAGGCCCTGGAACCCTGATCAACTCTATGTAATTTCCTAACCAGCCCTGAAGCTGAATCTATTACCCTTTGCTCGATGATATTGGGAAGACCACCCTGACTAAAGACATCCTAGTGTTTTCGGTAACCCTCTATAGCCTGGAGTAAAGCCTGAATGAGGATGTCACAACCCGGAAATGGGGCCTAGATGTGACAATGCGAACGAGAACCCGAAAGTCCTCAATCAAGACATCATAGCATCATTACTTACATCATTGGTTCAAAAGTGCAAAAAAATAAACACATAACACATAATTCTAGGGAAAATGGGACTTTGGACTCAAGCTATGGGGATGTTGCCGGGAATGGGATGTGCATGGATCACATAACACATAATAAGTATTTCTAAGGGGCGGGTAAGTACGATTAAAGTTACGGGGGCATACCAAATTAGGGGACTTTTCACATAAGCACATTCCCATCATTCACAAGCCCATAAACATAATCATAAGCATAATCAGAACATCATTTCCATAAACACATCCCAATAGTCATAATA
>JBCEWC010019246.1:0-11523 GCA_038996855.1 Solanum aculeatissimum
CATATATAGTTTCTCTCACTTACATCACTCCTCCCCCTCTCGATCTCGCTTGCCTCTCTCATCCCTCTCCCAATCTAGCTTGTCAGGTTTGCAAATATTTATGTATATCAATTACACATATACAATTATTTGACAGATATATACATACAATTTGAAAATATACATATACAATTCACCTCTGTAGATCTCGCTTGCCTCTCTCCTCTAGTATGTAGCTATAAATCGTAATTTTAGTAAATTATAGTTATTTTAGTTATTTTTTGCCTTATTATATTTCAAATGTTTTTTTTTTTTTGAAAAATCCTTTTTTTTACTATGGTTCTCTGGGTTCTATCTCTTTATGAAATATGGGCCTGATGATTCGGCCCATAGTTCCTCCGTTTTAACCTGTAGATTGACATATGAAGCCCACTAGGCCTAAAGTGTACAAGTATCATTTTAGTACGTTTGATTCTTACTAAATTTTAAATTTTAAATTTTAAATTTTTTAAATTTATTCTTAAATAATTTTTTTTTTATAAAAAATTATTGTTTTATATATTTTTATATAACATATCATATAAAAAATATTTTGATAAGATTTCTCAAATTTTTACTTGACTTCAAATATTTTTGTTTGGACTTTAGCCATATGTGTATGAATTATAGATAAAAATGACATAAGTTAGCCATATATGCATCGGCGAAGCCACCCTAGGCGAAGGATGGTTTAGTATACAATTTTTATTGAATATATATGTGGTGTACAAAGGTTTAATGTTAATTATTATGAGTTTATATTTAATTTTGTGCATCTTTAACATAATTGAGAAGAGAATTTGTACATATTTTGTTAAATTTTTAGGTTCGCAACTGTATATTATGACTGAACTTCAGGCAGAAATCAGAAACGCGTACATTTAAAGACACCATCTTCATTTTCTTTATATATATAACATAAATAGACCATTTTATTCATTTTCTTTCCTAAATAACTTATTGTAGTCCCAAGTAATACAATCAAAGTAAGTATTTATTGGGTCTAAACTAACTATAGAAAGATTAATACTTACCTAATATTGATAATTCTAACGAACATAATCAGGATTAAGTGAATCATGTGAAATACAAAAGATTTTCGACCAATATATTGTAGATATGTATTTCATAGAATACGTTTTTTTTTATTAGGGACTACGTACATATGTTGTCCTTTTCTCACTTACTCCATGATTTATTGCACATGATGTACCTCAGATCCAGTACAAACAATTATTGCAAGTGCCCTCTCATTTAAATTAGTGACATTATTATAATTGATCCATAAATTAAAATCCCCCCAATTTTCACTTCACCTTGGCATGTTGTCTCCATTTTTAATTTGTTATATTTTTTTCACTAGTTTTATCTTTTGTCACATAGAACCAACAAAAATGTAGATCTTGTATTCAAATGAAAACTTGGTAGATGCTTCTTTTTTTTTAATCTAAATTTGTATCACACACTCGTCAAAGGTGACACTTCCAACATGGTTTTTTTCATATTCAGAGTTCGAACTCGAAATACAACAATCTTGACATTTTTATTGTCCCATTTCTTTGAATAATTAGAGACTATCGATCATATTAAAGTTGAGTTTGATTGAATTACTTAAACAATTTCCTATTGACATTTTTTTCACTTGTCTAGCAACCTTTCTATTACAGAAAAGTAAAGAATAGGTATGAAGTACTTTCTCCGTCTTAATTTATTTGTCATGTATATTAAAAATGGTTGTCCAAAATAATTGTCAATTTGGATAAATAAGAGAGAATTAATTATTTTTTTTCAATTTTGCCCTTAGCATTAATTACTCTAGAATTAAGAGACACACACACACATATATATATAAAAGTTTAATTATTTATAAGGGATATATTAGTCAAATAACACTCCTAATTATTATTTTTTTCTTCAGAATTTTGACAAACTTTAACATGACAAATAAATTGAAATGGAGGGAATAGTCAGTATTGAATATCTTTCTTAATAATAGTAGTCAAAAAAAAAATAATAGATATGAAATCATATTGATTTTCTACAAATACTTTTAATGTTCAATATATGTTCTCTTTGAAGAATAAGACGAATGATAATTTGTGCTGACGTCATGTGTGAAATAAAAAGAAAAAAAATACACTAAACAAACAAATAATTTAAATTGGGTCCATTTTAAATGCATAATTTTTCTTTTTTATTGTCATAAAAACTCCTTTATGTAGTAGTGGTAACATCATCATTAATTGAAGTCCAATATTACTATAGATACTTATTTGTCAAATTAAAAATAAAGGCACCTAAAGTGAGAAGGCAAATATAAGAACAAGTAGTAGTTGATAATCATAATGTTTCTTGGGTGTTTGAATAATAATACTCTCTTTCCACGTTTTTGATGTGTTTGTTCCAAATGGCCTAACGTGGAACTTGCAATACCATATTTAACCAAGTACGTGTGGCCTCACCTATTAACCTAATGTCCTTCCTTTTTGTGTCTTGTCAATTTCACATTAATTTCCCCACTACCCTCTCCACTTTTACACTATAACTTATAGGACCAAAAAAATAATGAATGAAATGTCCCACGACAAACAATAATAATATATTTAGTGAAATTTCATGAGTGTAATTTGGAAAGAGTAAAAATATACGTAAATTTTATCATTATCTCATAGAGATATAGAGACTATTTTTGGGAAACTCTCATCTCAAAAACCCATAAGTAGAATGAAAATAGAATTCTTATAAGATTTGGATTGTGTTTTTCCTTATGAGTTAATTTTTGTGAGGTGAGTTAAGTCTTATTAGATTCTGTAATCAAAGTAGTGTAAAAATAGTAAAATATGAAATAAGAAAATATATTCGAGTTCATAAAATTTATTGTATGTTGTTAAGGAATTTAGTTATCTCGTTGTACTCAAGGTTATGAATTATTTTCTCTAAAGATAAAATGGATAAACGTTAAAGAAGTAGTGATACCTCAAACTTTAATAATTTCGGTGAAGTTAAAGAATAACAATAAAATCGAACAAAGACTATTTTATTTTTGAGAAAATATATGTAGAAGAAGGAAGAAAATTGAATTCGAAAATTGAGAGGAAGTCTCGCTATTCATAGCTAGCAATGGGTGTAAACTCACCTGTTCAAAATAGTCTAACAAGCATGACATCTTTTGAGAAATGAAATATCTGTCTAGAAAAAACAAGTCCTTTCTAAACAATTTCACGCAAAATTTAAATTTAAATTTCGCTAAACTGATTCTGCAAATTAAATTAATTAATTATTAATATTTTTTGTCAAAGTCAAACGATGCAAACGACGAGGGTCACTTGTAGTTAACCCTTTAAGAGTTAAACAAAGTGTTTTCTAATATAAAAATAAAATTTATTTTCATTGCTTTTTCTTTGAGAATGTTTATCAATCAAAAGAGTTGAGCTTTTAGCGCAATACAAGTTGACAAATTAGTTCTTTTAAAGATTGATGATGGACCACATAAATCTACTTTTTATTGTTTTTGTTGATTGTTATTAAGATAATTCTTCTTTTATTTGTTTCAAATTCTCTTTATTTATTTATTTGTGGAAAAAAATTATTATTTTTAATCATAAGATGACTTGAATTTATAATCATTAATTTTTATATTTAATTTCAAAATCTTCTCATTTCTTGATGATATATATTTCAATAAGAGATTGTAATTGTAAGCATTATTAATCATTTGTATAATGTATATATTATGATTGTAATTATTGTGTTCTTTTATATAGTTTTGTTATACATGTTAAAAACTTAATATATTAATGAAATTTTAAATTTGAATTTAGACTGATGAAAAGAAAAAAATATATATAAAAAAGGGCTAACCTCACCATAGTCTTACGCTAGGGATGAGTTGGACTGGTTATTTCAAGATTTTTTCAAATGAATGATTAACCCGTCTTGGCCCTTCAAATTCTTTGACTTGTGAGGCTTGAACTAAATAGAGTTAGACTTGCCCATTTTAATAGCTCTAAAAAAATCAATAAATATTTATTGAAAGAAATCGTGAATAAATTAGAGGAAGAAGAAAGGAAAAATTAATACATAACTACATAATTTAATTGTCCCAAAAGAAAAATTACTCGAGATAGTGATTCAATATTCACTTTAAAAAAAGGAGTGTAAATACTCATGTTAGTTAAATTTTTTTTTAATATCAACAAGTATGTGTCAAATTCTTAAAAATAAATATTTTGTAAAAAAATTCAACATGAATATAATTTTTAAAGTGAAAAGTCCGCGCAACTAAAATAATGCCACTTAGGAATTTTCAAAAGGGGACCCTTAGTTTTGTTGGTTTTTGCTTATTGTCAATAGCCTCCAAACTTAGAGCAAATAATAGTAATCTATTTTTGTTGACTCAATGTGGGAGCCACATGTGCTTACATCGCTTCGTCGGAAAAAAATTATACAAATATATAATTAAATAAAATTTATATATATATATATATATATATTATACATTGATACTTTTAAATTTTTTATTTTTTTATATTTAGATATTTTAAAATAAAAATTCAGATATGTCATTATTTATAATTAGGGGTACGCAAAAATTGAATCGATCGATAAATTGAATCGATAAAAACGTTATTGCTTTATTGTTATTGGGTAATAATTAAGGTTATCGGGTTTTTAATGGTTTTAAAAAGAAAGATTATTGGATTATCGGTTCGATATCAGTTTTTACTATTGGATTATTAGGTAAACCGATAACTCAATAAGGTCATAATAATTTACTATTTTACTTCTTCGCAAATATTAAATATTAGTAATTTAATAATAATAGGACACTATAACAATACTTTACCTATTTTAATCTTTACAATACTTAAGTGATTAGTTATCCACGTTAGAATTTTAGTTTGTAATTAATTAATTATAATTTTGTAAACATAATCTTTGTACTCTATCTCTTTTTATTAATACAAATTCTCATTATCATTCTTATTGGGTAAACAGAAAATGGAACAGTTAAGGACTTAAAATCGATAATTTTTTTTTATTGATTTAGCATATTTAAAAACTAAAAACTGATAAATCAAATCAATAATGTATAAAATCGAACCAAATCAACCGATCCACACCATAATTTATTTGTTTAAATCAAGGCGCTTTGTCCGCATTTGTTTATTTTTCAATTTCAATAGGTGAAACGTCTACACAAGTTGAACATGTTATGCCATAATTAAAGCTTTAAATATATTCCACTTTTTTCAACTCTTTCTTCTATCATATTTGACCTTTATCAAATTGCTTTAAACCACACCATCATGATTTAAGAAATTGAAAAAGGAAATTTTTTTATGTCTTTAATTTGTATTCTCATGAATAAGTTACATTTTATTATTTAATATATTGGTTATTTTCGTCCAACTTTAGTTTTATTTTTGTCTTGTGAAATCTAAAAAAGGTTATATTTATATCTTTATCATTGTAAATTTCCATATTTCACCTTAATTTTCTACGTGATACTTACATGACACTCTTTTTCCAATTAAATCTACTAATTCATTTAAACTCTTAAAGTGATTTCATTTGTCATTATTGAAAACACTTTTAAATGAGACAAAAATTATTAGTTGTGTTTTTTAATTATTAAAAAGAAATCTTTCACTTAACTAATTAACTTTCAATCTGCCACATGATATAGTAAGTGGTTTCAAACTCTTATTGAAGCATGAAAATCGTAATAAAAAGTCGAGAGAAATATTGAAAACACTGCTAAACTTGACAAGAATTTAAGGTATATTTTACTCATGATGAATGATCAAATGCGTATTTAAGTTTAGTTAGTCAAGTAGAAAAATATTATAAAATATTAATAATTTATCAATAAAACTAATAATTCACGTCAATTTTTAAAATAATTTTAATATTCTCTTTGTTAAAAGAACCTTTAAAGTTGAATTCATAAAGATTAAAAGCCTATTTGAATGGACGTATTGCTCAAAAGATAATATTAACAAGAGCCTACTTGTGCCTCAGTCCCACCTTTGACTGAATATTAACTAATTTTGAAAATACTATGAATAATTACTCCTTTTATTTTAATTTGTTTGTTTGTTTTTAAATCGAAGTTAAGAAACTAAAAGATATTTTGTATTCTGAAATATTAAATTAAAATTATATTAAATATATTAAAATGTCTTTTAATTTTTTAGTCGTAAATATACTACATGAAAATTTAAATTCAAAGAGCTGCCAAACAAAAAAAGAAAACTATTTTTTAATTTATTAAAAGAAAAAGTAAGACAAGTATGTTTCTAATAAAGAGTGTTGTAACAACTCAATCCGCTAGCAATATTGTTCACTATGGACCTAGGTCCGCACGGCTTTAAAATGTGTTACTAATAGGTAAAATCTGTTTATTTATATATCCAGCATCTATCATGTATTTTGTCGATATGAGACTTCTCATCTCAAAATGAGTTGTAACATACACCCCTCTATGGACTCAACATCCTCGCTAAGGTTTGCTGCCCCACTAAATGGGATTCGCCTAAAATTAGTTGAACTCTAGCCCCACATCGATAAGGCTGATATAAGAGTGACTTTGATACCATCTATAAAGGTCCAAACCACTAGTGATACTGTCCGCTTTGACCTAAGCCACACGACTTTAAAAAACATCACTACTAGGTAAGACCCGTTTACTTATATACCCAACATATCTCCTATATTTTTTCGATATAAATCTTCTCATCTCAAGATGAATTGTTACCTGATCCACAAACATGTTCTTGATCTAGTATGGTTAGGAAGATGATAAAAGATTGCAAATGTTCCAAGATTTAAATTTTAAAAATAAAAAAATAGAAAAGGCAAGCATTAGATACATTTTATTGAAACTTGAGATGTTCACATGTCCAACGAAGATAGGTTAATAGAAGGGCCCAAAGAAGACACTAAAATCCAGATACGCACCAAGCTTCGTTCAACATTCAAACATCTTTCCATAATTTTCAATCAATGATATACACTTCTAATGTACACACCCATGTGATGAAAAGACACATAATTGTTAGCTATGATATACTTCCTCTCTTCAACTTATTTGGCTGATTTTAATTTAATATAAAATATCAAAAAAAAATTAAACTAGATATATAAAATGTATCTAAAATATTTTTTAATGGAGTTAGCCTTTAGACCTTTTTGTTGTTTGTTTTAATCATTTATAAAATCGCCCCAATTGCCATAAGCAATTAAAAGATTGTCAAAAAAGAAAAGAGATATTCTCTTTTAAGCAGATTAAAAAAAAATTAAAATAAACAAATTGAAATAGAGAAAATATACATTATGGTACTTATATTCTAGTTATGCAAATGTTACGACATATTTTAGCTTTTGTTTCAAGAGTCTTTTAGATATAAATGTTATAATACGACTAGTATCAAAAAAATTTAAAAGGAAAAAGAACACTTGTGTTCCAAAAACGAAAGTTATTTAGAAGCAGCTATCTCTTCCAAAAACAATTATACATTTAATAATTCCAACTAAATGATTAGCTCACAGTTAAAAAAGTTGACTGTTAATAGATAAAATTTAATTAGTGATGAAAAAAAGTACTAGTGGGGCTATGTCAACGGCGGAAATTGGTAACGAATTATTGCAAGACGCAAAAAAGGATAATTGGTGTGTATCAATAGGTCCAGAAAATATATAATTTAAACAAAGACTTTAAGAGTGAACTTTGTCAATTGACGTAATTCGTAGTCCATAAATTGTGAAGAAAGAAAACCAAACAGATTCTTCCAGACGCTTTCTTTATTTTGTTGCCAAGGATTCGTGTAACAAAGACTTACTTTTGCTTTTTTCACGTACCAGACCTTCCATTTGTTTAAACAATACGATAAATCAAAAGGAAAGGAACAATCTCGATACAAGTAAAAGGTAAAGTATAAACCAACCAACTAACCAAAACAAACAAAAAGTAGAAAATTCATATCACAATTTCAAGAAGGAAAGAAGAAACACAAGCCGTGGCCAAAAATTAAAACCCACCAAATTTACAAAGCCTTTTCAGTTTTACTACTACTACAACTACTAACAGAAGGCATTTACAATTTTCGTTTTTTTTAAATTTCTTTTTTGTATATATTGTCCATGATAATTTGTGCTTTGTTGGACTGGTATGATACAAACAAAAGAGGAACATGTAGGGACATAAGTTCAGACTGGCACACCAGAGGTTCTTGCTACTGTTGTTGCAGCGGCGTTACCGGATCTTGGTTGCCGTAGAAGATCAATTAGTTTCTCTGCCTGTCCGCAATTAAAAAAACACAACACTCATCATACAATTATTTTAATCTTAACCCAATATACACGCCAGATGAGTTTGATCAAGAAAACATCCAAAATTTTTATGCTCAACCAATTCGATCACCAGATTTAATCTAGTACAATATACTTTATGCCAACTTAAGCAAATAAATCAAATTATTTATACACTCACCTATACCACTTCATCTCTAAATAATTAATGTACTATATTTTAATCTCTTATTTATGTATTGGTCTTCTCTTTTTCCTTTTCTTAATCATTAGGAAACAGGTAGAAGGGTGTACTTTTGGTATAAAAGAAAGAGTCAGCCTTACATTTCATTATATTAAAAATATAAAAAGTTAGAAGTTCATATAAATGTTTCTTAATTTGGTCACTAACCCAGTGGCCAAGAGAGGGACAGGCAATAGGACTACAATTTGTATTGAACTTTTAGATTGGAGTATTAATCAAAACTAAGAATATTCAGAAAGAGCGTATAAATGAACGAAATTTAACAAAAAAAAAATTTCCCTAAAAAGCTATAGACAAATAAATGGGCAGACATTATTCAGAAACGATTACTTCATCCACCAAACAGTAAAGATAGGTCCACGTTCAATTCCACAAGACCAATAATTTCTATTAGTGCTAAGCTGACTTAAATAGTTTAAGTTTAACCAATCAGTGACTAATTACATAATTTAAATGGACTAATTGCTCTGGTCACTCGACTGAAATACCGTTTGGATTAACTTTTGACTTATAAATCAAATTATAAGTTCGAGTTTTTAACTTACGACTTTTTGCTTATTCTTATTATTTTGCCTTAAAAATAAATGCTTATAATCACTTTTTAACTTTATATAAAAACTTCAAAACTACTTAAAAGCTATATTCACTTAAAAGTACTTAAAAAAAGTCACAATCCACACAGGCACTAATACTCCCCTATGTCAATCAATTTGTGTGACACCTTTCGAATTTTAAAATTCAAACAAGCTATTTCTTAACTATAATTTTTATATATTTTTCTAAAAGTCATAATATTTTTTATAAGTAGTTTTTAACTACGTAAATTTTATTTTTAAAAATTTAAATAGTTCATCACCAAATTCACATTCAAACTATGTCACATAAATTATTATCATAAAAAAAACATATTTCTTCTGGATTCTAATTTTCTTCCCTAAAATTTTCAGGCCAATGGTAGCGAATGGTTTAACATTTTAGGCAATCAATTAACAATTAGCAATATCTTAATCTTAAGCTAGTTAAAGATAGGTATGAAATTCTCGATATTCGTTTTTGATATACTCGAATCTACGCAATAGAAAATAGACTCTTTTTTAATCTTTATTTTAAGAAAGTAATTTTGTTTTTTACCTTTCGTTTGGCGCGACTGGTTCCGGACTGTGACAAAGCGACGAGGGGAGGAATGGCTCCTTCGCGAGCCACCATAGTACGGTACACCACGCTATCCTCACATAGCTGTAACAGAATCGCAACGGCAATTTCCTTCTGCCGTTGAGTTCCGACCTCTACGATCTCCACCAACACCGGAATTCCACCTTCGTCCACAAGCGCCGGCCTTGCCTCCGGCACTGATATCAATTCGCTCACCACGAACGCAGATTTATCCACCATGTTTGAACTGAAATCCGCCATTAATTCTACCAAAGGCTTCATCACGCCAGCTTGTACTGCTCTGACTTTGTTCTCTTTCACGGAACATAGAGAGTACAGAGCAGTTGATGCGTCCTTTTTACCGCGGAAATTTCCAGTTTCTAGAAGGTTCACTAGCGGCGGTATTGCACCTGATCGACCGATTGCGATTTTGTTCTCCTCAACTTGCGATAGCCGGAGAAGAGCGCAAGCGGCGTTCTCTCTGGCTGTTGAGGTTCCAACTTTAAGCGCTCGAACTAGTGGTTTAATTGCTCCTGATGCAGCGATAAGCTCCTTGTTCTCATCGCAAAGAGACAAATTGAGAATTGCCGTAACGCCATTTTCCTGAAGCTGAGGATCGGTGGAGGAGATTAGCAAAATCAACGGTTTGATCGCTCCGGCTCGAGCTATTTTGATACGATTTTCCGGTTTATTCTTCGCTAGGAGCCTAATTTCTATCACCGCTTGCTTTTGCTCATCGATTGAACTAGACTCGAGATCGGAGACGAGTTGCTGGATCAATTCATCAGAATTTTCCGAAGCACAAGCCAAAAACAATCGCCGGCTTTCAGAAGAAGCGGTTGGAAACTCACCGGATCTATCACTGTTGCAATCGCTGAAAGCTGAAGAACTTCCATTGATACTGAGATTGGTGAAGGTCCGTCCCATATATGTGAAATTCGATTGAATTTCGGTCTCCATCGTCGGAGATTATGCTTTCACTTTATCAAGTACCCGTCGCCGTTCGATAATCTCCGGCGAGTATTTGCGAATTAAAATGAGAGGCTTAAAACGACAGCGTTTTGGTGAGTGAAAGCGTGAAAGGGAAAAAGGAGTTATGTTTTTCGGTCAATGGGAAGAGCAAGAATATAAGAGAGGGGATGAGAGCGTTGTAGGAAGAGCAGACACGTGGTTGACCGTACTGAATCCCAGTCCCTTAGCACGTGTGAATGTTTCTTTTAAAGCGTGCCTGGAAGGTGCCCATTTCTAATAATTTTTTAAAATCTTTTTTCCTTATTTTCCCTAATAAAAACAGTGTTTTATTTGGCAAAAATTTTTAAATTTATTTATTTGAAAAGTGTTTTTGAAATTATTTTTTTGTGAGATCAATTTATGTTTGGCTAATAAATTTTATAATTAATGTTTGATTAATTTTTAAAAATGACATCTAAGAATTTATTTGGATGAGCTGATAATTTATGATTTGTGCTAATTAGGAATTCGATTATAGCTTATACGTTATTTTTATTATTTTTAATAGTAAAAGGAAGGGCATAATATAATTTGTCATCTTACTCTAATATTGTAAAAGTGTTTAAAATAAGCCAATTCAAATAGAGATTGTAGCACTCACTTTATTGAAATAAGCTACTTTATTATGATGGCTTTATGTCTTGATTATAATTTTTCGACAAAAACTTTACTATCTACAATTTTTGACACACTCATGATTAGGGCTGCGTATCGGGTGATTCGGTTCGATTTTGAATATTATCGGTTTTGCTTATTGGTTATCGATTTGTAGATAAGTTAAACCA
>JBCEWC010019247.1:0-11523 GCA_038996855.1 Solanum aculeatissimum
GAGCCTTAGGATCTTAAGAGAGTGTATAGGAGAGTTCTAATGGATGAAATAGGGTTTAGGGAATGTTTTAGGGGTTTGGGATACCTTAGGGGACCAAAAAGGGGCTTAGGGAAATGTTTAATCACGAAAATACCATTAATAAAATGGAACTTTTAACTGTACACAGTGCCCAAACAGCAGCTACTATGCCGTTTACTGGTACACGAGCAGTTAACTGGCCGTCCAACCTTGCTTAGCCATTTCTTCAGCGCGAACTCTCGGAGGACTTTCTGTTACACTTCATGAACCAATAAACGGTATGTTCAACTTGTTACTGGCCGTGTAACCCACCGTACAACCATACTTAGTCCCAAAACCATCAGCCTTGGCTTGGCCAAGCCACTGCCTCACTTCACGAGGTAGTGCACGAGCCGTCTAGTGTCAAACTGACCGTGCAAGGTCTCGTTGACTTGGACTTGGCTTAGGGGTGGTTCCAGGCTACCCCAAGCTCACTGTGACATCCCACGACACCCTATATGGACCGTGCAAAGTTTCACGGTCCGTGAAAAGGTCCTTGGCCACTTTTCTGAGCCTATCTCCAATGGCTTCTGAATTTAGACAGTCTCACTGTTTGGGCCATATCTCCCTCATCCGAACTCCACATTTAGTGAAACCACTTGTGTTGCAAATATAACTCAAAGAGATTCAATTTTATATGTTGTAGCTCACATGATTCATCCCACATCAAACGTTATGACTATTTGAAGTATGCTTCCGAAACTGTCCCTCTAGGCCACTTACTAGCCCAATTTGCATTTGGCCACTTACTCAACCTGTGGCTACCAAAACTCAACCATGACTTGTAGTACATCATAGAATTCCAACCATAAGTAGATTTTGAAAATTTACGGGTTGTTACAGACTTACCAGGGGATTAACTTTCACTTATTGCTAAAACACATAATGCCTTTCATGGGGGACACTTTCACATACACCCAATCACCAACCTGAAATTCAAGGTCTCTCTTCCTAACATTCGAGTAAGACTTTTGATGACTTTGAACCGTCTTCAATCTCTTCCTAATCAATTTCAATTTTTCAATGGCCTCAACTACCAAATCCAGGCCTAACAAGGCCGCCTCACCTATTTCAAACCAACCAACTAGAGATCTACATATCCTACCATACAAAGCTTCAAATGGAGCCATACCAATGCTAGAATGAAAGTTATTGTTTAGGAAAATTCAATGAGAGGTAGATGATCATCCCAATTTACTTTGAATTCCAACACACAAGCCCTTATCATGTCCTCCAAGGTTTGAATTATCCTTTTGGCTTGCCCGTCGGTTTGAGGATGAAATGCGGTGCTCAACTTGACCTTAGTGCCAAGTCCCTTTTGAAAAGACTTCCAAAAATGAGAAGTAAATTGAGTACCACGATCTGATATAATAGACCTCGGCACACCATGCAATCTCACCAACTCCCTAATATACACCTTAGCATACTCCTCGACACTATAGGTAGTCTTGATCGGTAAGAAGTGAGACGACTTAGTCATTCTATCAATCACAACCCATATAGAATCGAATTATCTCCGAGTACAGGGCCACCCAACCATAAAATCTATATTCACATCTTCCCACTTCTAAGAAGGAATTTCAATATCTTGTGTCAAACCATTGGGCCTTCGATGTTCCACTTTTACTTATTGGCAATTAGGACATTCCAACACAAAATTGACTATGTCCTTCTTCATACCATGCCACCAATACAACTCTCTCAAAACTCGGTGCATCTTGGTAGATCCCGGATAAATAGAATATTGAGAATTATGAGCCTCTTTCATGATAATCTCCCTTAAGTCATCAACATCCAGAACACACAAAAGGTCTTGGTACCGTAGCACACCATCTTCCCCTTGGGAGAAAACCTCAATCTTTCCATCGACAGCTAACTTCTTCAACTCTACCAAGGAAGGATCTAAGTCTTGTTTCTTCTTAACATCAACCATTAAGGAAGACTCAAATCCACCTTGAACAAGAATTCCACCATTGTCGAATTCGGCCATACTCACACCCAACCTAGCCAAATGGTGCACATCCTTCTCTATCTCTTTCTTCCCTTCTTCCACATGAGTCATACTTCCCATAGAGAGTCTACTAAGGGCATCCGCCACCACATTAGCCTTGTCAGAGTGATAGAGAACACTCATATCATAGTCCTTTAGACGTTTCAACCACCTCCTTTGGCTCAAATTAAGTTCTCTTTGGGTAAACACATATTGAAAACTCTTGTGATCAGTGAAGACATCCGCATGAACCCCATTTAAATAATGACGTCAAATTTTCAAGGCAAAAACCACTGCCGCCAACTCAAGATCATGGGTTGGATAATTTTATTCATGCTCCTTCAATTGTCGGGATGCATAAGCTATCACCTTACCATGTTGCAAAGCACACAACCCAAATAAATACGTGACGCATCACAATACACAACAAACCCATCTAACCAATTTGGCAAAGTCAAAATTGGAGCTAATGTAAGTCAGTCATTCAAAATTTGGAAAATCTTCTCACATTCATTTGACCACACAAACTTGGCCTTCTTTTTAGTCAACTTGGTCAATGGCGACGCTATAGAGGAAAACCCTTCCACAAACCTTCTATAATAACCGGCTAACCTAAGGAAGCTTCGAATATCCGAAGGAGTCAACGGCCTAGGCCAATCCTTCACCGCTTTGGTTTTTATAGGATCAACCTTAATGTCATCACCGGACACCGCATGACCAAGAAAAGCAACTTCTCCCAGCCAAAATTCATATTTTCTAAACTTGGAATACAATTGCTCCTCTCTCAAAGTTTGAAGTACTACTCTCAAATGGTCCATATGCTCTTGCTCACTATGGGAGTAAATCAAGATATCATCAATGAAGACTACCATAAAATTATCAAGTAACGACTTGAACACCCGATTCATAAGATCCATAAACACCATCGGAGCATTGGTCAACCCAAAAACCATCACCACAAACTCAAAGTGACCATAACGGGTCCGGAAGGCCGTCTTGGGAATGCCCACTCCCTCACCTTCAATTGGTGATAACCCGAACGAAGATCTATTTTGGAGAAGTGAGTAGCTCCTTGAAGTTGGTCAAAAAAATCATCGATTCAAGGCAACGGGTACCTATTCTTAATGGTCACCTTGTTCAATTGTCGATAATCAATACACATTTAGAGTGACCCATCCCTCTTCCTCACAAACAACACGGGAGTACCCCAAGGTGAGATATCAGCCTAATATACCCCTTTTCTAGAAAATCCTTCAATTATTTCAACTCTATCGGGGCCATGCGATAAGGAGGAATAGAGATAGGTTGAGTATCAGAAAAACGATCTATGCTAAAATCTATCTCTCTACCCGGGGGATACCTGGCAAGTCCACGGGAAACGCATTAAGCACTGGAACCGATTCAAACTTAGGTGACTCACCCTCCACATCTCTAACTCACACAATATTATAAATGCACCCCTTACAAATCATCTTCCGAACTTTGAGGTAGGAAATAAACCGACCCTTAACCACGAAATCACTACCCTTCCACTCCAACACGGGTTCATTAGGAACTTGAAATTTAACTTGTCTAGTCCTACAATCAACCATGGCATACGATGGATTCAACCAATCTATCCCAAGAATAACATCAAAATCATACATCTCAAGCTCTACAAGATTACCGGGAAACACTTTATGTAACACAGAGACAGGACAATCCCGATACGCCTTCTGGGCAACAATAGACTCACCCACGGTAGTATACACTGTATAAGGTTCCTTTAGAGTTTCAGGACTCAAACCAAATTTAATAGCCAACAGAGGAGTCACAAAAGATAAATTTGTACCTAGATCAAATAAAGCATAAACATCAAAATCAAAGATTTTTAACATACCAACCATGACGTTCGGAGCTTTCTCTACCTCTTGTCGAGCATGAAGAGCATAGTACCGGTTGTTTCTAGGAGAACCACCAATCGGAGCTTTCGGTTGCCCTTGATCACTGGGAGCCGCGTGGTCTTTATTCACATTCTTTGGGCAATTTGAGATCTTGTGGTCCAAACCACCACATCCATAGCAAGCACTCGTGATTCTTCTACATTCACCCACATGATTACCACCACAATGACCACAACGAAGAACCCCGGGACCACCCCCAACTTGTGCCTTAGGAGGACGCACCCTTGGATTTGCAACTATCACATTTGAACCTTGGTCTTGTTGAAATCGGACAAATCCACCACCACTCTTGGCATTGGAGAACTCACCATCAAGTTGGGCCCTCTTAGCTTTATTCATTCACCTCTCCTTAAGCTTTTCTCCCTCGATTTGTTCGGCATAAGTCATGAGCCTTAAGATGTCCACCTCTCGGATAAGCATAGCAGTACGACACTCTTTCACAACCAAATCAGAGACACCCGAGATGAAATTATGCATTCTTGCATGGGGATCCGCTACAAGCTTAGGGGCATATTTGGAAAGCTTAGTAAATTTGAGAGCATAATCCCTCTCAGTCATACCACCTTGTTAAAGATTGATGAACTCGGTCATTTTGGCCTCTCTAAGCTCAAGAGGAAAGAACCGGTCAAGGAAGGCCATCTTGAACTCTTCCTAACTAACCTTGACATCCGCAACTCATTCAACCAACCATTGGTTATACCATACTTGGGCCACATCCTTCAATTGATATGCGGCCAACTCAGCTTTCTCTTCCGAACTCACCCCTATTATGGTCAACACCTTAGTGAGTTCATCAATGAACTCTTGAGCATCTTTATCCACTTTAAAACCATAGAACTCTGGAAGGTTCATCTGGGTAAAATCCCTCACCCTAGAAGCAGGAGTACCCACATTGATGGGATTGATTGGTCGGGCTTGGTTGGCCACAGCTTTGGCCAACATAGATATCACATTTCTAAACTCGGCATGAGATACCTGTTCCTCTACCGGTGCCCGAGGGGCTTGTTTCTTCAAATTATGGAGCTTGATGGGGGGAGGGAATTCTTCTAGGAGGCATGTTCTGAAAGGGCGGCAAGAACCGAGAGTTTATGAAATCACATAAATAATACAAGGCACGACACAGGGGAAAATGAAGTGACAAGTTCCTAAAATATCGTTATAGTCAATCACTCATAGATATGACACGCATCAAACCCATGAACAAGACCCTAATCGATGCGACATGTTGGACTCTGAGGATCATTTACAAACCTAAGGCTTTGATACCATCTTTGTCACGATCCGGATAAGGGGACTAGATGTGACATGGTGAAGGAGAACCCAAAAGTCCTCGATCAAGCCATCATAGCATCATCACACGCATCATTGGTTGGAAGTGCGGAAAAGTAAACATATAAAACATAATTCTAGGGGAAACGGGGCTTTGGACTCAAGCTATAGGGATGTTGCCGGGAATGGGATGACCATAAATCACATAACACATAGCAATTATTTCTAAGAGGTTAGTATGTAGGACTCAAGCTTTGGGGGCATCCCGGGATAGGGAATTTTCCACATAAGCACATTCCCATAAACATAAGCATAAGCATAAACGGAACATCATTTCCACAAACCAATCCCAATAGTCATAATATCCCAATAAATCATAATACAACGTACAAGAGTTTAGTGTGTCCAACATAGGCTCTACATAAGAAAAGCGGGACCTCAACATAGTTTGGGGAAAACCCTCAATACATGAAAATAAGAAAGTAAAAATACAAGGAAGATAGAAGGTGGCTATTGCCCTTGAACAAAAAGGCTGACCACGAACTAGCAACTCCAAGGATGTCACTCGTCGTCCGCCGAAAGATAGAAGTTGTCACCGGTCCCTACATGGTTAGAACATGTAGATAAAGAGTATGGGTTAGCACAAAAGTTCTACTAAGTATGCGGGCATGCAATGCATATTACAATATAGTATCACTAATCAGATGACAAGGGGACAAGTGATACGAAAGGATTGCACATAGCCAAGAGGAATATATTATAACAATATGACATGCCATGTTGCATGAAATGCAACCTAAGATAGTATTATAGCGGGGATGTTGCCTCAACCGACACTGGAGGAGACCCGAGCGAGCTACTACTTGGATCCGGACTACTTGCCAGGTAAGCCCCTAATCACCCTTCAACAAGGAGAACAAACAAGTCATCCCATCTAGGGAGAAATCCCATGTTGGCACATGGTTTGACGGAAAAGAGTATGAACCCTTGGAGATAGTCCACCCTGACTCCAATCCCTCGGTACTAAGCCTCATCCCACGGTAATACATATATATATCCATGCAAGCTTTTCAAATGGAGAGTTGAAATTCTTTTCAAAACCATGGATCATTAGCCAAATCAAAACATGATCAAATCCATATTCATACTTAGGATAAAAAGCCAACAAGAATTTCCAAAACCTTTCCATATCAATGCAATAAGAGTAGCTCATCCACATAGATTATCATATCAAGCCTTCAAAACATATCAAGTGGTGCAAGCACCCAAAATGCTCAAAGAGTCATAACAAGAGACTATGTGATCACAAGCCTTATATATCATATCATAACAAGAGGGTCATGCCCTTAACAAGAGTTTCATCATGACCATTGTTCAATTCATATGCCATGAATGAGGAATCAAATGCATGGGTAATGGAAGATTCAAACCTTAAACCATAATTCAATAGGTAATTCAACATAATTCATGATAAAATCCCAATTCAAATCATAATGCAATTTACCCATGCATATTAAAGCACTTAAGGGACATGCACATTAATCCTTCAAAATTTCCATGCATTTCATAAATATAAAACTTAAATCATCAGTAAATCACCTAATTTCTACAGCCCATAACTCTATGCATTGAAAGATATAAGGAATTAAAGAACCCATAATCAAAGAAAGCTTAAATTCATAAATTAAAGAGGACGGTTCTTGGGTTTTCATGGATGAAAGGAAATCCATGATTCAAATTCACATACCTTGAAGTTAGTCAAGAGAATTGGATGATTTCCCAACAAAGATGATCTTCCCCAAATTTCTTCAAGCTTTCATCAATAGAGGTCAAGAGGATTGAGAGAATTTTGGAGACTTTAGGAGTGTTAGAATGGATGAAAGAGGATTATGGTTTGATTTAGGGGGTTTAGGAGACCTTAGAAAGCCTAAAAGAGGCATAGGGCCTAATTAATTTACGAATTAACCATTAATAAAATGGACTAAATAACTGAAGATAGTGTCACACGGAAGGCACACAGTGCCCGTTTACTGGTCCACGGGCAGTGTACTTGCCCGTGAGGCTTCACTTGGCCTCGGCTTCGACTTGAACTCTCGGGAGACTTTTTGGATCACTTCGCGAGGGGCCTCACGGACCGTGTAGATGCACACGGATAGTGTACTGAACCGTGAAGCATCACTTGATCCAGAGTCCAGCCCCGAACCCTGGCCAACATTCTGGATAACTTCACGGGACCCCTCACGGGCCGTGAAAGGTCACAACGACCGTGAGGTGGTCTGTGGGACCATACTTGGTCCATGGCTTGGGCCCCAGCCTCCAGGAGTATACTGGACCAACCCATGAACACCCCCACGGTCCATGGACCACCAAACGATCCGTGGTCCCACCCTTGGACCCAATTCCAGAACTTTGTTTCCAGCGTACTTTCAATTACGGGTGGTCTCACTGCAAGGATCATAACTTATACATACGAACTCTGAATTGAGTGAAACTAATTGCGTTACGAAGATAACTCAAAGAGATTAAATTTGATATATAGAAGCCCACACAGTTAAGCCCTTACAAAAAGATATGACTTTACAAAGTCCACTATCCAACCGGCCTCACAACCTCACCAACCGATCCCTTTTGAATCCGGCCACTTAAATACAACTCATGGCTACCAAAATCCAATTACGATCAGTTTAACACTAACCTTGACCAACCATTATGAAGTTCAAAATTTTTCGGATCGTTACATTACCTCACCACAAGATATCTTCGACCTATCTCTATCATTTCTCATACCCATTATACTCAGTATCCTATACCATTTTATTACAGCATTTGTGCATCTTCTCAATTTTAACATACCCAAATCATTTCAATCTCATTTCCTTATCTTATCCATCTTGAAGGTCACTCTCAACTTATCTTGTATAGCTTTATTTCCAATTATATCTCTCCTAGTATGCTCAGACTTCCATTTAACATCCTTATTGTTTTTTACTCTCATCATTTAGACGTGTGATCCTTGACTAGCAAGCCCTCCACTCCATACAATAAAGTTAGTATGTCAACCACTTCATAAAACTTATTTTTAAGGCTTGGTGATACACTTTTATCACAAAAATACAATGGATGCAAGCTTCCATCATCCACCCAACTCCAAATATGATGTGGAATATCACAGTCAATCACATCATTTTTTGGATTATTGATCATAGAAATTTAAAATTTTCTTTCTCGGAGATGATTTGTGTATCAATCCATATTTATTACATTTTTCACATGAATTACGTCACTAAATTTGGACTTCAAATTATTCGGTCTTAGTCCTACTCAATTTGAATCTTCTAGAGTTTGTCTCAAAACCATCATCTCATCTGTAACTCTATCACATATCTCGTTAATCAAAATTATGCCATCTTCAAATAGCATACAACATAGCACCTCTCTTGGAATATTAGAGAGAGAACATATTTTTATTTACTTAATTATAGCATTGACATAATTCTTATATGGGGTCAAATTCCCTTTCATGATTAAGCATAAGCGAAGTCAAAATTTGATAAATTTATAGGTTCTAAATTTAAAAAAGCGAAATAATATATTAGTAAATGGATTCTAAGTTAAATTTTTTATACATGTTCAGTAAATTTCGTAATACAAATACACAGTTAAATTTATTTAAATATGTGTCTAACCTTCTAGCTCCGCTCATTTGGTTAACATAAGAATATTCATTTTGGTAATAGGTGGTCTCTAAGATACTCAAAAACACAGGGATGACTCTAAAGTCTTAAGGAAAAGACAGGTGTCTTAAGCTTTCGAATTTGACGACCTACTTTATTTTAAATAATAATAATATGTTATAGATTTAAAAAAAAAAATACATTGAGTATTTATACAAAAATTGAACTTTTCATATTAAAGAAACGAAATATTAGAAATTTGACATATCTAAATATATAAAATCTCTCAAGAAATATTGAATGAACATGTCATACTATCAATTGAACAGGAATTATTAGAATTACTCAATTATAAGAAAATTACTAACAACTTAGCATTTCAAAGAGTTAGAAGAATAGACTTCATAAAAAATATATTTATTTTTAAATGGAAAAAACTAAGTCCTTCATTTGATTTTGGTTTTAGGTCTATATATATATAACCATCTCAACTAAGACCTTAAATTGTTAGAAGAATCGCGCAGTTTTTTAAATTTAGTAATTAATTATGTTATCAACACTTCTATCACTCATTCATTAAGAATAAATAAATAAAAATTACAAAATGATATCACTCTAGAAAGGAAAGAAACTAATTAGTAAAACCTGATAGAAGTGGAGCTTGTTCTAAAGATCCTTCAGTGAGTCTTGAATTGCAATCAATTTCTCCTTATATTTCATCATTGGGCCTGGTATTCTACAAAACACAAATGCTCCATTAATTATTTCATTTTTTCACTTGAAAAATCATTTTTCTTTTCTTTTCTTGGTTGGATAATTTTTTATCAATTGGAATTTAAGGTAGAACTCTATCCCTACTTTAGTAGTCTAGATTTGGTGTACTTTAATCTAATTATTTTATGTATCATTTTTTATATTATGACCAAATATTAATGAACAAAGACCATTGTCTTTACTAAAAAATTATCATGTCAAATCATCAAGCTAAAAATATATAATTTAATATAGAAGCGTACTGAAAACCATGAGTACCTTAGTGATTCTCTATTTGTGGTTATCAATCTTTTAAACCAAGATGGACTCTCTCTCTCTCTCTCTCACACACACACACAAAATATATATATATAAAGAAAAACCTAGGCCTCATTTGAGGACCATAACCCTATATTTACAAGTGGTTATTTATAAATAAGACTTCATAGTTTATAAGGTGTCTTTTAGGCACATTAACTTTGAACTTTAGAAGATCACTATCAATTTGGGTCAATCTTTTAATGACAAAAATCAACATATAATTATTCTAAATACAAGACTAGTTCTGGGCACGTACGTTGCACGTGTATCCCATATTAATTAATATAATCTTATATTATTGTAACAACCCGGATATTTTTAAAATCTACTTATGGTTGGAATTCTATGATGTACTACAAGCTATGTTTGAGTTTTGGTGGCCACGGGTTGAGTTTAAGTGGCCGAATGCAAATTGGGCTAGAAAGTGGCCTAGAAGGACAATTTGGACAGTCAACTTCAAATAGTCATAACTTTTGATTTGGGATGAACCATGTGAGATACCACATATAAAATTAAAGAGCTTTGAGTTAGATTTTCAACACAAGTTGTTTCACTCAATATTGATATCGGATGAGGGAGATATAGCCCAAACCGTGAGACTGTCTAAAATTCGAAAGCCATTGGAGATAGGCTCAGAAAAATGGCCAAGGACATTTGCACGGACCGTTAAACTTTGAACAGTCCGTCTAGTGTCTCGTGTGATGTCACAGTGAGCTTGGGGTGGCATGGAACCACCCCTAAGCCAAGTGTAGGTCTACGGTTCCTCAAATGGACCGTTTGAATTTTGACGGGCCGTTTGCTTCCTCGTTGAGTAAGGAAGTGGCTAAGCCATGGCTTCGCTGAGGTTTTTGAGTTTAAGGGAGGTCAGACGATGTAGTTCATGGGCCGTCTCACCTTAGACGGTCCGTTTGGTTGTTCGTGAAGTTCAACAGACAGTCCTCCGAGAGTTCGTGGAAAAATTTGGCTAAGTACATCCAAACGGTCATTTGAACGGACCGTGTGACCATTTGACGGCACTGTAGAAGCAGTTTGGATTCTGTGTTCAGTGAAAAGTTCCGGTTTATTAATGGTATTTTCGTGATTTAACATGTCCCTAAGCCCCCTTTTGGTCCCTTAAGGTATCCTAAACCCCTAAATCATCCCCCAAAGCCTATTTCATCCATTCAAACTCTCCTACACTCTCTTTAGAAATTTCAAAACCCTCTTGGCCTCCATTAAAGCTAGCTTGTAGAAATTGGGGAAGAAGATTGGCCTAAGCTTGACCTTAGTGACTTGTTTATTTTCCGCGCTTCCGAACTGATTATGAGTGTAATAATGCTATGATGGCTCAATCGAGGACTTCTGGGTTCTCCTTCGCCATGTCACATATAGGCCCCCTATTCGGGTCATGACAAAGATGGTATCAAAGCGCTAGGTTTATAAATGATCCTCGGAGTCCTACATGCCGCGTTAAGTAGAGTCTTATTCATGGGCGTGTTGTGCACCATGCCTATGAGTGAGGGGCTATGATGATGTT
>JBCEWC010019248.1:0-11523 GCA_038996855.1 Solanum aculeatissimum
AATAAATATTATTTATAGTTCCATAATTTAAAAATAAAGAAAGAAAAAATAAACATAAGAAAAAAAAGAAAAGAAAGGAAAAAATAGAATAAAAACAAAAGAAATAAAGAAAAGAAACAAAATACTAACAAAAAATAAAAGAAAAAACAGTGTAATCCTTGCCCACAAGGCAAGTCTGCGAAGGTGAAATAACAGAGTCTTTGCCCATAAGACAGGTCTGCAAAGATAAAATAATGGGTCCTTATAGCTGAGGGGCAATTTTGTCCGGAAATATATTCTTAAAGGAATGGAGAGTATTTTTGCAAAACCATCCTTATTGGGGGCGTTTTATCAAGACCATCCCCTTTTAGGGGTATTTGTGTAGTTCTCCCATAAAAAAAATAGATGTCTATAATAAAAATAAAGTCAATTTTTTCATGCCTGTCGTTCACAATTTCAAATGTTTCATCTACACCTACTCTGAAATAATTTTTACGATGATAAAAAATAATTGAAGAACACTATCAAAAAAGCATGCTACAATTCAAATATGAATAACACGGTAAAGTAAACAGCTAAACTACATACAAATTCTCTCAATCAAAGAGCTAATTATATCGACAAACAAGATTGACCAATGCAAGGCGATGAAATAATGAAATGATATGGTGGAATCAAGACTGACACACAACTTGTTGTATACACTTCGTCGGACCTTCGCATCCATAACAAAAACCCATGAAGGACTCACAGTCCATATACAAAATATTTCATAATCTCAATATTTTAACCACTTACCACCTAACTCGTGGTCAAGAATTATAAGGTGGTGATTCATTCGTTTACCATTTAGCGTGTCATCAAGGAATTTATAAGATATTTCATTTTCTTTCTTAAAATAATATTTTCACTTTTTTTGATTTTTTGTAGTATATAATATACATGAATATGAATGCTCCTAACACTCAAACACAACATAACATAATGGTTTAATCAATACAATGAATGCATAAAAGAGCTCAAAGTCCCCAAATTTCTATAATTCATGAAATACGTCTTTACTCTATAAGATAATGAAAAAAAATCTTTTAAAAGTTATAGTTATCGTTTGAAAGAATTTTAACTCATTTTGAAAGTAATAACTTAGTCAACTCAATTCCTTAACACAGGCATTTCACATAAAACATGTCAAAATATTGAACTCAAGCCCCTAACTTGGGCATAACATGCCAAAATATTGAACTCAAGCTCCTAGCTCAGGCATATCATATAAAGTATTCTCTTGAAGCAATAATACCATATAAAATAATCTCAACATAATAATTATCATCAAAGACACTTCCTCAAAGGCAAACAACACAATTTTGCTTCCACACGAGCAAGAAAATAAATTCAACTACTCTTAAACACCTCAACATCGTAATGCAATTCTATCCCATAGTCTAATTCAAAAGCATCATTAACTGCTCAATCCAGTCTGAAGGAAAGATAAATTGAACCTGTCTCGAGGGTTAAAACCATAGTCATACCTCTATTTGAATGCTTTACCTTTCCAAAGTGTAATGACCTTTCAGGTTATTTTTCTTCTACTGAGTTTGTTTTGTCGTTTAGAGCGTTCCTATAACGACCCCAGCCCATTTATGACCTTCTGGTGCCGGTAGCTCAATCACTTGATCGTTTGTTTAGTTTTTGTGCAAGTTTCTATGTTGGAAGGTCTTTATAACTTGAAAAGTCATTTTCAAGTTAAAATGTGGGAAAAGGACTCCGAAATAGATTTCTAACAATTTCCTCAGCTCCAAAATGGCCAAATTAGGCTAGAAGGGTGGTTGACTTGAGTCCTGAGGCTTTCGGTGCGAGTTTGTACCATTTTTAGCATTTTAGCCTTCAAAATCGGCCAACAATTATCTTTGGTCAACATTCTTAGAAAACGTGTCCGAATCAAAATTATAACTGTGTGGTTAGGCTCATAATGTCGAGTTTGTTCCAAAATAACCTTCCTTTCCAAGGCTTCCAAACTCATTCTGAGCCCCTCAGTGGATTTTGGGGAAAAAAGGACATTGGGAATGGGACCCATATTCAGTCGTAACAACCTCATATGAAAATTTTGATTGCGTCATTGAGTCTAGAACATCATTTTCAATCAAATTTCATATATGACTTGTATTTTTCTGACTTCGAATGAGGTCGGAGTATCTAAATTAGTTTTGAATGGTTGCTGAAGTGAGGTGGCCACTAGGCACAGCGACGTGCTACCATGTGGCAAGTAGTCTATATATATGTGTATTTCTTACACAACTTCATCCATGGGAGACATTTTTAATGTGTGTTTCTTCCTCATTTTCGACTCAAAATTAGTGATTCAAAGGCCAAAGTTCAAGAAAATTTCATGGGAAATCCATTGGTGAGCTCAAATTTTTCATGGGAAGTTTCGTTTTAGGTAAATCGCGTTTTAACTGCTATCCCTTTTAATTTTCGGAGTTAAATGTTAACAAACTTGGATGCTTGTAACTTGGTCATTTTAAGTAAGATTTTAGTGATTTTTGATGCTAAATTATGGAGTTTTCCGCAAGAAATGTCGTGGTATTGTTAGTTTCGATTGTTGAGGCTTTGTTTTTGTGATTTTTCTGTAAATAGCTGCTGTCTTAGTGAATTTTTGGAGTTATCTTGTAGTGAATATTGAAAACTTGTAACTTGAGCTATATAGATTCAAATGTAGCGATTCTTGCCTCTATCTTGTGTAAATTTTCACAAGGATTACTGTGGTATAATTAGTTCTCTCCTTAAGTGTCTCATTTTTGGTAAATTTGGAATTTTAGCTATTGCATTTATGAATTCAGAATGGGTTTTCTTGTAAAATATAAAAGCTTGTATCTTTTTCGTTTTACCTCCGCTTTCTTCGATTCTGATGCGATTTTAGGTAGAATTTCATAAGGGTCATCGCGGGCTTATTATCTTGAGTTGTTGGTGTCCCAATTTTGTTAAAATCAATAATATACTTCTTAGCTTATTTTTTTCGAATTTTAATTGCATGTCTGGGTAAGACCTTCCCCCACACCCTGAATTTGGTATTAATTGACTATCTATGTTTGGGTGACTGTTTTGGACCTATTTTTGGAGTTAATTCTGGAATTCTAGACATGGGTCTCATATTTCTTATTTCAGATCCCAAAATTAGTCCATCTCTAAAAATTATAAATATAGTGTCAAAATGACCGTAATGACATTATGATTCTATTTTTGACAACATCACATCGTTCAGAGGCCATTAGAAAAGGAAAAGCTCTAGCGAGTGACTTGGAGCGTGTGTGTTTGACGTTCAAATAGGCTATAGTTTTCCTTTCTTTAGATTGAGCTGGAACGTATAAATTCATGTTGAATTGGTTAGATTAATGGGCTTGGATAATATATTTCATGCCTTAGGCTAGAATCTATATTTTAGGTCCTATTTCAAATTTTTGGATAGTGAAAAGCATGTTGTTTGGTTGTGTCTCATTCGTTCTACTAATTCAGCTTTAGTTTCATGCTAATGGTACTGTAAATGATATTGACCTTAGTTTGGGAGGATAACCTGCTTTAGAATGCTCCAGCGTCACTCTGGAGGGCGTAGATCATTATAGCATGGCGTAGCAGACTAGAGTCTATTAGTTGGACCTTAGCTTGATAGTAACTGAGCTTTTATGAAATGCCTTACCCATAATGTTATGAGTTTGGCAATTGTGAACTTTGATGGTGATCCTACACCTGTGTTGGAACTGTTTCTACCTTGAAAATAGCCTGGTATGGCTATGAGTTGAAAATCTACGAAAGTATCTACGTTGGCTTGGTACCATTGCGATCATGACGTAGTGGGTGGCTGTTGTAAAGGAATATTTGATAAGTCCATATATTGAAGAGTATGGAAAGTTGATCGACTCATTTGAGGGTTCGAGTCCCTACTTTGACAGTACACCATTTGAGATTGGGGCAGCCCTACTATTGCATATTGTGGGTTTGAGTCCACCCCTGTTCGATTATATTTTAAGCCTTGGGCTCTGTGATCATTGATGCATTGAGATACATATGTCAGAGTACTAAAGTGCTACCCCATGTTGTCGAGATTGACCATCGGTGGGTTCGAGTCCCTCTCTTTATTATCAGATAAACAAGATAGGTTCTGGTTAAAGTTTCAGACTTGTCCTTAGGGCATTCCTCCTGGAGAACCTTAGCTCCTACCCTTTATAGGATAGAAATTCTATGTCGACAGCGGACTTATGGGGGTTTGCTTGAGTTTTACTTTAAATTGCGCACGTGTATTCTATTTGAGCGTATGGAGGCCTATTCAGGTATAGCTAGTGTAGTATTCTTAGTTAGTTTTAGCGGATTTTCCCTCAGTGTTAGTCTTTTACCATAGAATGTATATTTTGACTCATGTTTAGATTTTTATTCTCATTTTTCATATTGTCTTTACCTTTCTTGCTAAGTCGCCCTATAATGCCTACTAGGTACCTTATTATCTGGTGCTCATATTACACTCTGCATCTCTTTCATTATGCAGGTTCGAGCACTAGCTATCAGCCATGATCCAGTTCATCTTACAAGAACCAATTTTGGAGACCAGGGTGAGCATGGGGTGCTTTTGGACCATTTTAGTCTCCATCTGTACTTTTGGCTCGTCTTTTGTGTATTTCGAGACTAGTCTTTATCTTTTATTTATTTTTGTCCACTTTTGAGACTTGTACTCAGTTTATTTTGTCTAGTAGCTCCGTACTAGTGACTTTCAGGTCTTGGGAGGGACTCTATTTTTGTTATGTATATATTTACCTTGTCCTCTTTATTTATCTTATTTCTGTATCATTAGTTTCCGCCTATTACCCATTATACTTTGTTTCAGGTTATGAGTTAGGCTTACCTATCGGAGGGAGGGGGTTAAGGTAGGTGCCATCACGCCTTGAGAAATTGGATCGTGACACTAAGGACCTTGAAATACTTCCACAATATAAAAAATAAATTATACATGTAAATATAGGACTAACAATACTCATATTGCAAAGGTTTAAAATTGGAACTAAAATCTTCCAAAAACCCCCCATCAAAAATAGAAAGGATAAAATAGAATTTTATTTGAAATTCATTATTCTCAAGTGAAAAGGAGCTTATGGTTGAAAACCCAGCCAAAATCGAGTAAAGATCGAGATTCTAATCAAAGAAATATAAAAAATTGATTTTAGGGGAAACCCTCAAAAGTCCTCTTTGAAACTGGATTTAAAACAAGAAATTTTGAAAAGCTTTTGTGAAAATTAGTTTGCCCACAATATAAGAACCTTAAATCACAAAATTAATGAAAATTCATTCCAATTCCACTTTCATATCAATAATTTTTTAGTCCTCTACTTTGAAGTTTAAAATCTCCACTTTGTAGGTAAAAATAATGAAATATGAAAGAAATATTTTTGAAAAATAAATAAAATAAGATTAGAAATACGTATTCAATGATTATAGGGGAAAACATATTAAAAAATCACCTCAAATGAATCTTTTTCCTAGCTCCCAAAATGTCAAAAATACGAAGTAGATTCAGTTAGAATTTTTTACTCAACATTTCACTAAAACTAATTTTCCGTCACTAAAAGTCTACAAAAACAATAATAGATTTTGTTATAAAAGTCTCTGATGGACTTAATGAATATAAACTAGATATGCTACCCCACTATATTCAACAAGTTTGACTTAATGTAATTATCATATTTTTGAAAAAAGATTATTATGATAAAATTACCTCCTGGAGACCCGTTTAGATCTTAAATTCAATTTTTCACATAAATGTTCAATTTACAATCTAAGGTCTTGGGACTCTGATCAATCACTCTACTAGATCAAATTCGATGTTTTGAAATCAACAACACTAACAAAAATCTTATTCAAGTTCATTTATCTAGAATATTTGCTGAAGTCAAACCTTTGCTAAATTTTCACTAACATCTTGCCTAATGACTTAAACTCAAGTTGAAGGCTTCAGGATTCTCACCAACTATCTTACTAGATCAAAATGAACCTTTTGGACCTGATAGAACTGACACAATCATTATTTGACACTCAAGTCATGAAATATTGACCAAAATTAACCATTTTAATATAACTCAACTCAAAACACACAAAATTAAAAAAAATCATCCGAACAAATCGAGAGATGTGCCAACCATCGCATAATACAAATAAAGTATAACACAACTTGAAAAAATAGTCATTTCTCACATAAAAGTAATTTCTCATGAAATGGGACATTACACAAAACGCCAACATTACAAAGAGAAAAATTTGGAGAGAGATTATATTGATTGATTGTTGTTAATTTTTAAAATTAAATACTAGCATCAAATGAAGGGAAAAGGGGACCTATACTCCTCATATTTACCTTTTGTCGTTTAATAGTTGGTGCATATATATTGTTGTCGTCTAATAAATAGTGTATATTTACCTTTTCTTTAACAGACTAAATTAAAAAAATAAAGCTAGTTTTTAAATTTTATTAATGTTACATGACTAAAAATACTATCTAATCTACTTTTAATCCATCCAAACACGAACCTATTTTAAAAAAAATTACATTTATTTTTGTTAAAATTGGATCTAAATTCATTTTGATTGAGCACAGAGAAATTATTCTTTTCATTTGGGTTGGGTCTAAAGTGATAAAAAAGGGGTGAGACAATCTTTAAAGCAATGTGCTATTTTTGGAATTAAAAAAATAATATTATAATTTTTTTAATTCAGTAAATATAGATATTTTAATGATGAGGATATGTATGCGCCATTTGTTAGATAACAAGGGTATAGATGCACTGCTTTTTTATTGATGGATATATCTATTTTGAATCACAAAGTTGAGGGGTATATTTGTCACGCCTCGGGAGGGTACCTTTGATGTGACCGACACTTGAAGAACCATTGTTGATTCCCCAAGAGAACCACCTGGCCTCATCGTCACATCATATTCAATAACGGAAGAACGTACTCAAGAAAGACTATTAATGTATATGAATACTAAGTCTCTTTCAATAATCATTTTCAATGAATAAGAATTGGAACATAAGTAACAATCAACCATCTCTACTCGATGTTTATGAAACCTCTATCCAACTCTAGAAGGTGCCAAGACAAGTCTCGAGCTACCTCAAAAGAAATAACTATGACTAGTCAATATAAGAAAGAAAAAGGCTCCCTCAGATAGCAAGAAAGGCTCACCAAATCTAGAAGCAAGAAGTTGGACTTCAATGATGCGCTTGTTGAAGTCCTCTATCACCTGTATCTGCATCATTACCGATGCAGACCCAAATTGATGGCAATACATGGAATATACTGGTATGAAAAACGGAAAAAAGGAAAGGAACAATCATATATGCTCAATTCAAGGAACTCAACTCGACTCAATCATTATCTCATCTCAGGATACTCAACACAACTCAGTAAAACATGTAAGATCTGTATAGTAAAATAATGCTCCTAAAAGAAACCTTAACATGCAACTCAGTAAAATAAGTTATGCAAAAGTAGAGAGTTTTTATAACCGACAATAGTCCCACCTCCATAATTGATGATGCACAATGAAGGCGACATCGTTGCCACGTCCATCCAGTAATTGCCAAGGTAGGGACGCCAACTCTCTCTCTTGGATCCACAATCCTCGTCCATCTTTTTAGGACAAGAGTCTCCATAATTAACTGCACAACTATCCTACACTAGCAATGTAGTTATGAAGTTTGAGATACTTGTACTCTTACCCAACTCAGTGCTCAATACTACTCCCAAAATATTCTCTTTAAATCTCATTCAAACTCATCTCAATCATCAATTTTTCCTTTAAAATAAAAGGAATATACTTTCAAACTCTTTCAAAACTCATCAAAATCCTTTCTCAAAACATCATGTGCTTTCTTTTAAAACATGTTTCAAAAGTCATTCACATCTCATCAAGACTCTTTCTCAAATCATTATTTATGCTCAAATCCTCATATTCATGCAGACTCAATAAAATATGTTCAAATTAGTACAACATACAAAAATGACCATCAATCTCAATTCAAAAAATGCATAAAAATTAAATATAATCATCAATTAGGGTTTATGTGAATGAAGACATGAACATGTATCTAAATCATATACTCAACTCATGAACATCATCAACACCTTTTTATGTACAAGAAACTCAAGAAGACAGTAAATAACACAAGAATTCAATTCAAGAAATTCAAAAACTCAAACTCAACTCAACTTGAATCAATGCAGATGAAAGGGAACGCGAACGAACTCAATCCAACATTGTGTTAGCCTTACATATCTGGAAGATTTGGATTATGGAATATCTTAGAAGAACTCACAAGATTCTCTTGAAATTCTAGCTTTTTCTTTTCTTTTTAGCCCTAGTTCTTAAAATGAATTAGCATAAATGATTAAAAATTCACGCATAGGAACTGATATAGGGTAAAAAAAATGACCTCAAAATGACAGAGTTTTAGACTAGGATGGGTGGGAAAAAGACTAGAATGCCCTTTCTTTTAAAACTGATCATCCAATATCGTGATAAAGCAAGTCCGTGACTGTCACGACCTGAAATATGGGTGTGATGACACTCACCTATCCGACCAAGACGAGTCAGCCCAAAACCTAACAATAAAAGTAAAGTGGAAGATAAACAGTCTAATAATATAGGTAAGCGGAAGAAACCAACAACAACCATCCCAAGAATTGGTCTCACATGTACAAGCCTTTAAATTCAGAATACTCAAATGAAATATAAATCATAATGTCTAGTCCTCAAATAAAATAAAAAATGTAGAATGAGATCCTCAAAGGTCTGCTGAAGACACATGCAGCTACCTCAATTGATCTAGAAGTTCAATCCAATGAATAGAAGTCTAAAAGGATGGACCGGGTTCACAACCTATAAAAATATAGTAAGGGGTGGGTACCAAATAACAGGATACTCAGTGAAATGGAACTAACCTAAAATAAAGCAATGAAGAACACAAGTAACTCCTTAAATCCCAACCACAATCCACCTAACTACAACCCTGTACTCAGAAACAGTTCCAGCACGATATAATATACAACTCATAGTAATATAGATATACTCATCAACTAACATAATATCTCAGTACACAAGTATATAACTAGGTCCAAGATGTACTCAAGATAAGGGATATAGTAAGTAAGCAATCTCATAATGATATACAACAATATCAACCAGATGTGAGATGAGATGAAGTGGATGCTATGAAATGTACATAATGCAATGCCATGTCAAGTAATTTAATGCATGTTTGTCCTAAAATACACATCTGATCAGATGACTGCCTCTGACGGAACCCATGGACCATGTATATGTGATCATGGGCTATAATGACCTCGACTCATGTCACCTACCCAGAAGAAACCTTAAACCTATCTAGAATATTGCCTCGGACCCAATATCCATCGGTATATTACCCCAGCTCGATCGGTAGAGATATCGACCACTAATTCACATGTTACTTTACTCACATCTTGGCCGTAGCCATCAAAAGTATCAGTGCACAAATAATAAATGCAATACACATAGTCATAATTTTATCATGGTGTAAATTATAATGATCTCAATATCTCAATACCATCAATGTTTCAATATCATCAGTATCTTAATATCATCAATGTCTTAATATCATTAATGTTTCAATGTCATCAGTCATATCATAATATAAGTGCTATCTCGCTATCAATATCGAATGATTCACAAACTCACATAGATTATGAATTCACAACTAATTTATAAATCAAGATAACACCATTTGAATAAGCATTCAATATGAAATGTCATGATCAAGTCTACAATGACACAATTCTACCCCCCAAATACTTAATTTCATACACGTAGGAGCATACAAGGTTCATTCACACTTAACAAAAGGTTAGAAGTTCACTTTCCTCAAATAAAATCTCGAATCAAGTCAAAGTTGTAGCTTTCCCCCTTCTATGGTACTCCAACTCACCAAAATCTATTCAAATATGACATCACAATCACAACAAATCTAATGACACTAAAATCAATAAATTTGGAGAAAAAAGATAAAATGGTAAAAAATTCCATACTGGAAAATATAGTCAGAATATGAAAATTAAGAATTAAAAACTTTCCCCATGTAACAAAAAATTCAATGGTAAAAATTGTTTCGAAAACAGAGTTAAGATGAAGGAGAAATAAAAAATTTATGTTTAGGAAATCAACACTTGAAAATCCCCAAAATTCACTATTAAAATCCCAAAATTAGAAGTTAAAAAATGAATTAATCAATGGAAATCAATGAAGTAAGTTAGAAAATAGTTACCTAATCACCTTGCCTCAAAACTTTGAAAATCCTCTTTTAAACGGAGCTTGAAATGTCAAAAATGGTGAAAATAGGTTAAGCCACGTCTTTTAAAAGACAACATTGTTCAGGCATTTAACGTACTCCATAAATGCGGAGACATAGGAGTCCCAACACTCTACAAACGTGGACTATTCATCCACGAACGTGGAGTTGTGGTTGTTTATACTTTGCGAACGCGAGCCCAGCTCCACGAAATGATATGCTGCCGAAATACAATACTTTTTATGCTTAAAACTTAGAATTTTGTGTGTTCTCAAAGCGATGTTGTTAGATTGGATGTGTTTTTATGTTTGATTTTCAAGATTACATGGTTGACATGAATTTTTGATAAAGTGCGCTGAAAGTGTAATTTTTGAGAATTCACGAAACCCTTTATGGGTCATAGATTATTCAATGGGCCATAAAAGAGGAGGCGTAGCAAATTCCAGTGAAGGGTGATTTTCAGAAGTTTAATCTACGAGCAAGTTGATGAGCCGTAAATCATTATATGAGTCATCGATCAACTATCGTACCCTAAGGATCAGAGTTTGGGGAGTCACTGGAAAGTTATCAGCTGAAACCCTCCACGGGCCATAGAATCTTATACGACCCATTGAAGGGTCATATAGAAGTCACCCCATTTCTGAAGATGAAGTCCACAAAAGCCTGACTACGAGCCATGGAACATGTTACGGCTGTTTTATGGAAAAATGACTTGTTTTCAAAAGTTTTAATTAATTACTTAATTAATTTAAGTAACAACCAAATTTACGAAATCACAGAATCACCACTTAATTTTTAAGGAAAAAATCAAGAAAACCGTTAAAATGATTTAAAAAAGATCTAAACAGAAAATCTTTTGAAAATCCAAAAGAAATGAGTTCGGGTTCATATTTCCATTTCAAGAAGGTTTTACGCACTTGAAATGGTCGTTAATGCGTGGTTATCCGACGATTAGGAAAATATTTGACTAACTTTCGAAAATAACTTAAAATATTTAAAACTTGTTCAAATAAACATCCGTTTTAAAAAATTCAACTAATTTAAAAAAAGAGTAAATTTTTTGAGAAATATCTAATTTGATAATTAACTAATTTTAAATAAAAATAAAATTCTCAAATAAATAAACAAGTAAAAGAAATGAACTATTTTAAAATTAACATGAATGGTTTCTCATTCGGAGAAT
>JBCEWC010019249.1:0-11523 GCA_038996855.1 Solanum aculeatissimum
GGTATTTGATTATGCTTATGACTTGATGGTGGGATTGTGTGTTGACTATGTGCTTATGTGGAAAGTCCCCTAACCCGAAATACCCCCATAGCTTGAGTCCTACTTACCCGCCCCTTAGAGATAATTGTTATATGCTATGTGATCCATGTTCATCCCATTCCCGGCAACATCCCCATAGCTTGAGTCTAAAGCCCCGTTTTCCTTAGAGATTATGTGTTATGTGTTTACTTCCGCGCTTCCGAACCGATGATGTGTGTGATGATGCTATGATGGCTTGATCGAAGACTTTCGGGTTCTCTTTCACCATGTCACATCTAGGCCCCTTTCCGGGTCGTGACATTTAGTAACTGAATCAAGGTCTGACCTTGATTACATTGACATCTTTGATGGGAATTCAGTTCAAGGTCCAGCCTTGACCATACTAAGAGCATCTAATTTGAGGTCTGACCTCTATATATATACTTTTAGATTCTATTAGTTTCATCTGAAGTTCAGGCTCTACATTCTTCGATCTTGGATTAGCAAGTTCGGTTCTTAGTAGATTTAGTTATTTTATGTACCCATCGAGCTTATGAGAGTCCGTTCAGATTTTTATTTAAACTTGCACACCCAGTTAGGTGTAGTTATCTTACAGATTACTTTGTGCGATTTTTTCTACACTCATGTGCATTACTTTACTTTAGATATCCGCTCTTGACCTTTGTTCTGTTTTTTTGATTCTTATCGTATTGCCTTTACTTTTCAATATCAATCGGCATATGATGTCTACTGGGTACCTGTTGTTTTGGTATACATACTACACTTTGCATATGTTTTTGTGATACAAGTCTGAGGACCTATAGCGAGCATTGAGGTTGAGCTTATATTTCACTGTAAAGTTGAAATGGTGTGTGTGTGTGTGTATAAAGAGTATGAATTTCATATTTCGTATGTGAAAAAAAGTATAAATATTTTCATATACCAAACGCTCGCTAATAAGTACTGCATATAGAGAGAGATATTATTGTATTTTCTTTGTGTCATAAATTAAAATCAAAATCATGCATAAAAAGTAGGACTATAACTCATAAATTGAGGTTAGAAATTCTTGCAAATTGATACATATATTGAAATGCATCATGATCAACATAAATGTGATTAGAAGTCACAGAACCTTTATTCGACTCAAACAAATGAATATTTAAAAAAAAAAAAAGGGAGGGGGGAGGGGGTATATGAGAAGTACCTAAAATAAAAAATGATGAAAAAGAAGACTCGTGAATTTGTGAGTAGTGAATTTTGTTTGGATTAAAAAAATCACAATTTTCCAAAGGTAATTGGGTTATATATTCTATTACATTGGTAGTGGAAAAGGCTTGGTAATAATTAGGATAAGAGTAACGTAAATTACTGTCTTAACTAAGGAATGTACCATAATTAATGTTTGCAATAATAATTTGTAATAAATAAAGGGATTTAAAATATCATAGCTAAGAAATCAAAATGCAGTTTAAAAGTACTATTTAATAATATAGTAATAATATAATAATGGTATTATTGTAGTAACGCAGCTTTATAAGGTTATTTTGGTATTTCAATTTTCAGCTTTTTTGTTTCCACTTTTAGTAATATACTAGTCTTGTTGTACGCGTTTTGCGCGTGATCAAAGCGTGTATTTCATCTGGTAACAAACATTACACAGAAAATTAAAGAGAAAATTTCATATATATATAGAGAGAGAGAGAAAATTTCATATATATATATATATACAAAAAAAAACTAATTAATTTACAACAAATATAACCCATATTTTATTTACATAAAAAAATAGCCCCAAAAAAATAAAAATATACATGATTATACAAAATAGTTTGTCAAAAGTTATACAAAGTATACATTATTATATAATGTATATTATTTATACATGAGTTATACACTAAATATACATTATGATGCACAATATACACTGACTATACATGCCTATACAATATTTTTTTGTAATTATTTTAAGTGAAGTATCCCTCAGTGTAATTATCCATTTAATTATGAACTTATGAAAAGATAAATAATCACTACAAAAGTAATTTTGATAAATTATTTATTTATAATGGTCCTATATATCATGATAAATTAGAATTTTTCTTAGTGATTGTAGAGTATTTTCTTGATTCAAATAAAGAAGAAGTAGAAGTCTATTAAATAAGGAAGATTTAGGAGTATTTTCATGGAAGTAAGTCCTTATTTTATCATTTATTTTCATATATTTTAAAAGTCAATATTATAAATATAATTAAATAGGAATTTAAAGAAAAATGGTGAAAAGATGATTTTGTTTAAAGAGGAATCTTTTAATGAAAAGTAAAAAGTTTAAATAACATTTCTAAGGGCCTTCACGCTTTTAGACGAAACTTGTGAAGAGACAGAGATGTTAGTTGCAAAATAAGAGAAATTTTTAAATAATGAAAATTTATTAGACTCAACTAACTAAACAAAGACCATAATATAATTTGAATGAAGCAAGTTAAGTTGGCGTAACAATTAATATTATTTTCTTTAAATTCAAAAAGTGAAAAATAAAGGGAAAAGAATATGAAACAAAGAAAGTGAGTGTGTAATATAAGTAAACCTGAGAATCAAATTGAAGTTCGGGACAAAGCGCAAAATAAGAAGATGCAAGCCAAATTGTTGATTGTTGATTGATTGATGAATTAAAAGTTGAAATTAAAGTGTTTTTATAGAAATAGAGAAGTCATAAATCAAAAAGGAAAGAAAATAATATTTTATTATATTTAGGACAAAACATTTTATCATATAATTAAGATTCATGGTGAATTAGAAGAACTTTAACAAAAAAAACTTTTTTAAACCAAACACCATTAACACGTTTTCCTTTTTCTTTTAAAATAAGAGCATTTCCCTTTTCCGCTTAGGAAAAACTTTTTTCCCTCTTGCCCTTAAAGTAAGGAAAAATCTTTTCCTAACCAAAGTTGGTTTAATGGCTTTCACGTTTTCCCTAAAACAAATCATTGGTAATTATTATTTCAAAGTTTTTTTTTTAAACAACATTTCTAAGGGTCTTTCACGCTTTTAATATAGTGTGTATATATATATATATATATAGTTTGTCTTGTTTTCTACGTAATTACTCTGTTCTTATTTAAATTGCTTATTCTTGCATGGTTTCTGTCCTTAAACCATTACTTGTAGTTTCGGTTATAGGTCGTCTTACCTATTGTTGGATTATAGTAGTTGTCATCATGACTTGAGAAATCGGGTCATCACAGCTCATCACTTTATCTCCATCAAATTTACTTCTAGTAATTACTTATTTTGGAAAGCACAATTGTTGCCATTCCTTGGAGTCAATGATTTGCATGACGCTATGTCATCTGAGATGACTACCTTGTTCAAAAACCAAAGATGGTCGTTGGTTACCTTTAGTTCCTTGATGAACATTTTGGGGTGAAAATGGGATTTTCTCATCTCAAAAAAGAAAAAAGACAAACTATGTTGGGGCTTTAAAGTTCACTGAGTTGCTAAGGGATTTCGTCAAGAGTGAGGGTCGAGATTATCATGAAACATTGTAGTTAAACCAATCACCATGTGTTATCTTTGAAAGTTACCTATGGATGTCCTCTGCACCAAGTGGATGTTCAAAATGCCATCCTACATGACGAGGCTTCAAAAGGATGCTCAAGATGCCATCCAACATGGTGAGGATGCTTACATGGCTAATCACCAGGTTTTGTTCATCGCTACTTCCCTACTCATCTTCCTTACTACAGCTGGTTTTACAGCATCTACAACTTATGTCTCTTTGTTCATCTATTCTCACCGAAATGTCATTACTTACATCTTGGTCTACGTAGATGACATTGTACACACATGGAATAACGTCTCCTTTCTAGATGAGCGCTTGGCACTGCCTTTTCCAAGGAGACCTCAATCAACTTCATTATTTTCTTGGTGTTCAGGTGCACCACAACTTCCAAGAAGACTTCCTTAGAATGACTTCATTTCAATAAAAGACCAGAATGCCCAATTAGGTATTGTTATGTTAGAAACTAGAATTAAGTAAGCTGAGGTTTTAGCAGCCAAAATAATCCAACAGCCTACAGAAATCATTATGAACAAGGACTTAATAAAAGAATACAGAATCTTCAATATCCACTTTCACTAAGCATGATTAAAACTTTTCCTTTTCTTATTGTCAACAACCTCTCCATATTCAAAAAGGACATTTTGTCGATATCGAAATTTTAAGTCAACTGAAGTGGCATGGCCAATAAGATTCAAACATTACAGCAACACATAGATGACTCAGAAATCAGATTATCAACATCTAAAATGTTCATATTGCACTCAAGAAAAGAGGGCGGAAAACACAAAAGAAGAGCACACCCAAGAACACCATCACTAAAAAGCAAAGCACACTACGTATGATCAATAGCACACAAACTTTGGATGTAGTTATGCATAAGGTTAGAAACATGTTGGTGAGTACATGAAAAAAGACTCCACTACAGTGCCCCCACAATCCTCCATTTTCTCCTCTGTCCCTCTGTAGTTACAGCTCACCATTATTCAATATGCACACTCATGAGAAAAGTTTTAGAAAATGACAAGTCAAATAAATGGTCTAACTTCTTGATTTTCCTGCTATCTCAAGTGCTCCTTTTGGCACTAGGATGCTTTAGGTACATTATATCTCTACCTTTGGTGGACCAGAGTGTCTTCTTGGTACACCACCAGGGGATGCTGAGAATGACAATCTCCTCTTCGTAGAACTAACAGTTCCCTTCTCTGGTGTCCCTATCTTCTCGACTCCCAAAGGACTTGGTAAGCGGGACCTGGCTCGTGCTGATTCTGTTGCTGCCATGTAACTTGGAACAGATGGGGAACTTGCCAGGCTTTCATCATCTCTAATAGATGAACCAGTAATACTATGCCTCCTGCAGCGTTCTGATTGTGCACTCATCATGCTTCTAGAGTCGTCATCCACGTTACTCACCCTGGGGGTTGCTGGCCTTATTCTTCCGGTCTTTGATCTGGGTGTTGATGGTGATTGGCGACTAGGAGGGCGGCTTTGCTTGTGAGTGGTTGGAGAAGGCCTATTGTCAAGGGGAAAATCACGACGAGTGATAGCAGCCACAGCAGTGGGATGGCCTGCTGGGCTCTCTGCAGCAACCTCGTCACTGTTAGTTTCTTTATCTATTGCACATTTATCTTCCCATGGCCGTGCCGCCATCCATCTTTCCAACCAGCTCCAGCCCCAGTGAGGATTATTTGGGTCCATGAATGTTTGATTTGTAGATTTCGAAGGATTCCTCCGTGTTGGCTGTTGTAAAAGTATATGATCCCATATTACATTATATTCTTCAATAATTTAGGGATGAAGTATTAAATATCTCTACTAATATTAAGTATAAATAAAAAGGGAACATTCTAGATTGTTTTCAGCAAGGAAAATGATAGAAATCTTTCTGTAGGTAAAACACACTAATTATAGAAGAAAAAGAAGGAAATACTGCAGGGAAAGAGGAAATCAATGAACACAAGTAGTGTTTGGAATTCCCTGAAGTGAAAAGGAATCCTACTGTTGACTAGTTTCGGAAGTTTTCTTTATACATAAAAGATCAAATTAATCAACGTATCATCCAAACAAATCCAAAACATCTCTATCTTACAGATTTGACATGTCAGGACCAGTTAGATCTATGTTCCGAGTTACCTATACCACCTCAATGAGCAAGAACAAAAAGCACTAGAACAAACTTCAATTTTAAACAACTTATCTGCTTTACTTTTATGAAATAAAAGATGGAGGAGAGCAAAAGTTTTACAGGAATGAAGCTACATGTTACTCCCTCTGTCCCATTTTATTTGGCACCTTTCCCGTTTTAGTCCATCCCAAAAGAATGTTATCTTACTATAATTAGAAACAATTTAACTTCAAAATATCTCTCTTGCCCTTAATGAAATGAATCTCAGCCACAGAAATATCTAAGTATTGTTTTAGACTATTAAGTTTCAAAGTCTTCTTTTTTTCGTAAATGTCATGCCAAATCAAATGATGCCACATAAAATGAGGCAGAAAGAGTATATAAAAAGATCTTTGCAACTATCTTTTGTAGTTCCAAACAAAGCTTAGGTCTTACCATAAGCTTACGAAAAAAGTATGTATCATTTCAGCACTCAATTTGTAGATAGGGAATAAAGGACTTAACAAAGAATGTACTACCTGATGCGTGTATGCATAGGCCAATGCCCTTTCCCTTCTCGTGGCAGCCTCCTGCTTCATCTGAAGGTCTGCATCAACTTGTTCCTTGGACCGTCTACTGTCATTCCAACCATCTCCAGACTGCTTCAAAATACAAAAAAAATTGCCAAAAAGCATAATCCATGACCAAAGAGTACATATTTTTTTGCAGAGAAACCAAGATAAAACCTCCTCTAAGCGGAAGAGAAAATGAAAAATTAAAACAAGGGGATAACCCAAAGTGGATATCAAATTTAGAAGCAGATGATGATGAAACATGATGTCGAACTCAAGAATATTGTTGGAAACAAATGGCATACACACAAACCAGCTAGTGTATATAAAACAGGTACTTACAGAAGATGCTTTCGTCTTCTCCTGCTCTTTCTCATGCTTCTGTTGGAGCTGTCTCTGGAGTGTCTGATTCTCCTCTGACATCCTAATTCTTCTGGCACGAACCTGAGATTGAACACGAGCTAGAGTCTGCATGCACCTTAAGGTGGATGTGGCTTGTCGCTTGACAGATTGCCCTTGAATCATTGTTTTCAACCTCACTAATCCTCTCAAGGCCTTCAATGCTCTCCTAGCCTGTATAAAATAGGAATATCAGAAACTGTTTGCAGTATTTATTCAGGGAGAATGCGGCATGAACTGATTTATAATCGACAATCTTGAGAAACCAGCATTTGATTCTTCAGTACACTATCTACCAGTGTCCTAGAAATCATAAATTTCGCTGAGTTGACAAAAAAAGATAGAGATTTATTAACAATGTTGCTAAATTATGACGACTCTATACTGAGAATTTTGCGATATGGGGGTTCCCCATCAGAGATGACTCTATACTGAGTATTTCTTGCCATTTTGTTGGACTACGTCACTACGCTAAAACTAATCACCTAGTAAAACAACATCATTCAACATCCTGACAAGACGGGAAAAAGAGATAAGTAATGGAATCATGATATAATGAAAGGAAGGAGAAAACCCTTCAGCTGTGTATACAAATAGAACCGTCTAATCCAAGGTTGAAGTTAAAAACAAGTCCAAATGTGTGATCATATTATGCAAGATTAAAATTACACCAGCTGTTAGACGTCCTACCAAGTATCCTCGAAAAGCTGTTTGTATTGTTATAGCTGCAATCTCTTCCTTTGATTTACCCGAGTTACAAGCTGCAGCTGTGAGCCGAACGACCTCAGCAGCAGCTTGAGCAGCGGCAACTGCTGCCTCTGCAGCAACAGCAGTGGCAATAGCTACCGAATAGGCATGCTTGTTCTGCTCATTCTCAGCTTCCATCAATTTCATTTGCTCAACAGGAGGAGGAGGAGGAGGGGGTGTAGGACTCACTAATGCAGTTTCTGCATTTGAAGAGTCCAATTCGTCGTTCTGTTGCTTTCCAGACCATTTTTCAGATTTGTGTTTTTTCTAGTTAAAAAAGAAGGATTAAACAGTTATTCAAGAAGCTAGAGAAGATATATGACATATATAAAATGGCATTGAATTCATCCAGTACCTTGTCTTTCTTTTTGTTACCCGAACCAAGGGCCTTTTTCACTGCTGAAAACCAGTTTCCTTTTTTCCCCATTTCAAAGCATCTAGCCAGAAAATAAAGACAACATTAGTCTATCAAATCAATTATGGCTGATGATTTCATATAAATTGAGAAAGGGAAATTTTTTTATTAACTAATTTAGAAGTTTGCTTCAAAAAGATTGGGAAAAGCACAAATTAGTAAGGCATGACAACGAAGAGATCTAAAGTTTCTGCTTCTGTTCAAGGTAAAACACATTATTCGATCATCAATTGATGAAAACACAGTTTCCTTCACAATTGAACAAACTTACCACAATGTATAAATACTTGCAAAATTTTAAAACTAATATAAGAAAATCCCAAGTGTCTAATGCCAGAGATAAAAGACAAAGGGCAGAAAACTTACCAAAAAGATGTAGCAAACTCCAGCAGCAATCTATCAAAAAGAGGAAATGACATAAATCAGCAGTTGAGATAATTTTTTTCAAAAAAAGGATTTTAAAAAATGAAAATCAACAACATTCCTAATAAATCAACAAAAAAATTATGCATGACTCAAATTCTAAAATTGTAAGATCATCATCAAAACCAAAAGAAAAGAAAAATCACCAAGTTGACAATTCATTCCATGAATATCTCATCATTATCACGAAACAAACACAATGAGACGTAAAAACTAAAAAGAAAGATAGTTTGCTTTATTTGGCATGTACCTAGAACTGAATCTTGATAAATATCAGAAAAAAAGTTTTGTATTTCCCTGTTCCTTTTAATTAATCAATCTCCAAGTCCCCACCAAAAAATTAAAGGGGCAATAAATCAAGAAAACAACAACAATATGTATAGCAAAACAAGAAACTTGTGAGCACGCCTTCAAGAAAATGACTCAAAGAAAAAAAATTATGGGGTGGGGGAGGGGGGACCTGGACAAGGAAAAGTTCAAAGGTTGAGGAAGTTGATGAAGACAAGAATAACGGAAAGGATAGTTTGGGTATTTGAATTAATTATTTTTTGGGAGGAATAAATGTTTGTGTTGCAGAGAGCAGAGGGTGTGTTTGGTGCGGGACCCAAAACAGTCTTTGAAGTTAGGGCACACAACGTGGATATATGAACTCTTTTCTCAGACTCAACAATATTTTTTATTTTTTAAAAAAACTGCAGACAACCAACCAACCTGTCTTGTCTTTCAGTTATGGCTTTTTGCAAATCCTAACAGTCAAATTAATTAATTGATTGACTAGTTAATAGATGACAATTAATTTAGAACGTTCCCTTTCCCTTTTTTCATGAAAGAGGGTTGTTTTAGTATTTGTGTTCTTTCTTATCCACACAAGTTCGATCGATGTAACCTCTTTCAGTAAAGAAAACAACAAATATACCCGGTCGATTATTTTAAGAAAGAAAATCGATTACTTTTATCATTTATTTTTTTCTGAAATAAAGAGAATTTTTTTAAAAAAAGAATTGATCTTTGTTCGTTAATTTTAACTTTTTTCTATAAAAATTAATGGATGGACATCGATTTTTAAAATGCAAAACTACATTTGAAGAGCACAAGACACTCTCTTACGCCTGATCCCCAAGACCCCTGATGCCCAATGCCTGAAAATTTTCAGGCCCATTGGACTCTGCAATACCATTTACAAAATCATCACCAAAATCATAGCCAATAGAATCAAGTCTGCTACCCACCCTCATAGGAAGTAGCCAAGCTAGTTTCTTGGCCAACAGAAGAGCTTCTGACTATGCCATAGTTGTCCAGGAGATGATCTCACACTTTGGTAAAATGAGAGGCAAACCAAGCAGTATGCCCTTAAAAATTGATCTTATAAAGGCTTTTGATAGAATTGAATGGTCGTATATTAAAGAGACCCTTGAATACTTCCACCTCCCCAAAAAGCTTAGTAAGTTCATCATGTCTTGCATTTCCACCAGTTCTATACAAGTTCTGATCAATGGCAGGACCACTGAGGCTTTCTACCCCTCCAAGGGAATCCACCAGGGAGACCAATGTTTCCTTACATATTTATCATGTGTATGGCAAGACTTTCAAGGTCCATCCAATAGGTCGTGGACCTAAAGTTTTGGAAGCCCATTAAGATATGTCACCCAGGACCTGCACTATCACATCTCTTCTCTGCTGATGATCTAATATTTTTTGCCAGAGCAGATACCAAAAACTATAGCACCATTACGAATACTCTTCACCAGTTCTAAAGGGACTCAGGACAGAGAGTCAATTGTGCCAAATCCATAATTATCTTCTCCAAAAATTGTACAAGCTCCACAAAGGAGCAATGCTCCATCCTCCTAGGTATTGAGGAAAAACAATCCTTTGGTAAATAGTTGGGTTTCCCCATTTTCAATTAACGGCCCACCAACGATGACTTCCACTACCAAATTGACAATATGAGACAAAAGTTGGTCGGATGAAAAATTAACACTTTGAATATGGCAGGAAAGACAATCCTAGCAAAAGCAACCCTTAGTGGTATCCCTTCACATGTTATGAGCTATATAAAACTTCTTGAGGGGGTCACAAAGTCCATGGATAAGATCACTCGAGACTTCATCTGGAGGACTTCAGAAGAGAAGAGAAAGTTGTATCTTCTCAGCTAGGACACTTAAACCAAACACAAAGAGTTGGAAGGGTTGGGATTGCACAAAACAACTGTGAGGAATAAGACCATACTCGATGGCTTAGCCTGGAGACTCATCACTGATGCTACCACTCTTAGGAGTTCTATCTGGTGCAACAAATACAGAGGCCATCCAATAAACGTTCCTAGAAAGAAGCCAATTTTCTAGAACTTGGAAAAACATCCAAGAGGGTTGGAGTGACATCACTGATGCAACAAGGTGGGTAGTCCACAATGGAAACTAAGTGAGCTTCTTCTACAACAACTACATACCCCATATTCGTTGCCTTAGACAATGTGTACAAGGCCCACTAAAGAAGGAAGAATACAACATGACAGTGGCCGACCTAAGGAGGAACCATGAATGGGTACTAGATGATCTCTCAGTCTCCTTCCCTCTGGAAGTGCAACAAATCATCAGGGATTCTGACATTAATGATAATGCAGCCACACGAGACAAAAGGGTATGGGGACTAACTACAAATGGGATGTTCACCACCTCGACTGCCTACACACACATTGCTAGGCAAAACCAACCCCCTGAAGACAACCTTAGAAGTTAAGGCTTCCAACGAATTTGGATTGCCAAGATACCCAACAAAATTAAACTATTCCTATGGATTTTGCACCATCAAAGAACAAAAATGAACCACAGGTTACACACATTGGTTGTGTCCTTATCTCCAGCCTACCACAGTTGTGGACACTTAAAACAGGACATCACCCACATCTTCTTCCAATGCTACATTGCAACTAAAGTTTTGAGAGAGATCCACACAAGGAGATCCCTAACCAACACATTGGATATCACCTCCCTCGATGCTTCGTCCTGGATGGATTACTGGCATTTGATAAAACATAAGTTGTTTACCACAACCCTTGATTGAGGTACTTTTTTTCCTTTTTGTCTTTGACAAATTTGGAAAACAAGAAACCTCAATGTCTCTGAGGGGTACGATGTTCTATTTTAATTGATAAAATGAGATTAAGAAAATAATTATTTTCTTACAGTTTTATTAGTTAATATGATTTAAAAAAAAATAAGAAAGGAATTCCTTAAAAATAATATTTTTATTAGGAATACAATATGTTTAAATATATATATATATA
>JBCEWC010019250.1:0-11522 GCA_038996855.1 Solanum aculeatissimum
TTTAATTTATAACCCTCACAACCTCCTTACAAAAGGTTGCCCACCGATGTGGGACTAATATTAAAACCAAAAAAAAATCAACACTAAGCACAAATTAACAAAAAGGACTCCCTTTGGGCTGCACCATCCACATAGATTGGGAGGTATAGTGGAACTAACTTCAAGAATTCCTAAAAGAGGTACTCCCTCCCTCCGTTCACTATTAGATGTCAAATTTTAGCTTGACATACCTATTAAGAAATTAATGATTAGTATATTGAGATTATCATTTTACCCCTATTAATTGATAAAAATATTCATTAAAGTCATAATTCAAATTTTAATACTATCAATACAATGGAAAGTGGAAATATTTTTGGATTTAATAATATTTATGTCATTTCAAGAAATATTGTCTAGATAATCTAAAGATGAATTGATCATTGAACATTTTCAAGAAATTTTACATTTTCCAAAAACAATAACTTTTTAAGTAAATTGGAGGTAAAACAAGTAAAAAGAAGTTATTCTATATTGATTTCTCCAAAATGACAAGTAAAAAAGAAAATCAAATTAAAATTTTTTTGACATCTTATAATAAACGCAGGAGTACTTTTAAAAAAAAATAAAAATTAATGACATAATAATTATAATAATACTAATAATAGGCGAAGAAAAAAAGAAGTTTGAAGCAGTAAAGATGGTTTGGCTCTTTGTAAAGGAGATATCATAAGAAAAATATGATATTTTACAGAGTAGGGAATTTATAAATTGATAATATGTCTTACCTGCTCAAAGAATAGTCTAATTCTAAAACTCGTGTCAATTGAATTTGTAAATATCAGCACTTTTTTCTGAACCAACTCTAGCTTCAAGAGGGCAAGGATATGCACAAGCTTATCAGGAGCAGCACAAGAAATCTGAACAAACAGCACAAGTAGTCATCAGAGACACTAAACTATAATAATACAATAACATTGTTGTTTTAATAATACAATAACATGGAATACCACCAAGGCTTAAGGTGTATTTTGTTGTTGAAATATAAGACGCCTAAAGCAAAATAAAGTCCTGCAAAGGGCAATGCCACTGCCTACTGGTATGGCACTTATCCACCACAAGTGATTGAAAGATGTGATTAACATATTTAGATGCATCCTAAAGTCACGCCTTAGCACAGAAGTATGAAGATCACATTATTGAATTAAACATATTTATCAGATGATAAAGTACCAACCAGGCACCAAAAATCTTAGTGCTAGTGTACAAGTGTTGAAGAAAGGACAGATACTAAATCAGTAAATTCTATTGAAGGTGTATACTTACATAAAATTGCTCAACAGTTTTTGGAATAACATCATCCTTTGTGTTTCCCACCTCAGGCAAAGCACGGATTAGACGAGGGTCCAGTCCCAATTCTTCGAAGGCTTGTTCTTCTTCTTCCTCCTCCAAAACTCTTCCCTGTTTCTTCATTCTCGGAGAGGCCAGGGTTTTGGGTTTTGGACAGACAGGCTACGGCAAAGGCTTTTTGAATGGAAGATATATAATATTTGTAGGAAAAATAAAGTAACAAGGGAAGTATATTTATATTATATAATTATATTTTTAAAAAATTATAATTTATAGTTATAGTTAAGATTTTATTGCTATAGTTAGATTTTGTTGCTATTTTCTTTTTCCTCTCTTTCTCTCTCTAGCCTCTCTCCTCTCTTTTTGCAATTTCTTCCCAGATATATAATTACATATATATATATATATATCAATTGCATATATATAATTATTTTGACAGATATACATAGTCAATTTGACACATATATATATATAATTTGCCGCTCTCTACTCTTTGCCCTTTCTTGCTTGCCTCTCTCGATCTCACTCGCCTCTCGCCTCCCTCTCCCAATTTCGCTTGTCAGATATACAAATTATATGTATATTAGTTACACATATACAATTATTTGACAAGTATACACATATAATTTGACAAATGCACATATATAATTAGCCTATCTCATCTCTATCTCGATCTAGTTCGCCTCTCTCCTCCCCTTCAAGTGACATAGTTGAGGTTATGCCATGTAGTTATGTAAAATATAGTTATTTGACCAAATTAAGTTTCAAATGTAGGCTATTTATGAAAATTCTCCATATTTATGTTCAAGTTAGTATAAGATATATAAAAGGTCCAATTACTTAAATAATATGTTTTATTGCATTAATTACGAATTTTAGTACTCTCTCCGTCCAACTTTACTTGACCCCTTTTGACTTGGTACAGAGATTAAGAAGTAGTAAATGATAGGGGTAATTTTACCAAATCACCCTTTGAATATAATTAATGCAATGTATTGAAAAGTAGAATAGGGAAATAACTATAATTAATGACAAGGGTAAACTAGGAACTAAGTGTAAAATTATCTCTTGATTTCATAAACTAGACAAGTATTATTGGATATCTTAAAATAGTATAGGGGCCAAGTAAAGATCGAGTATAATTTTTTCTCTTACTCAAAATAGCATTACTTCTTTTTACCCAAAATAGTAGTAAAAAAAGAATGAAACACTCTTTCCTTTATTTCTCTCTCTTTATTGACTTCTACAATTTTTCCTCTCTTTCATTAAGTTCTATAATTCATTTTCTCTCCGAATAAATTATCCAGTGACTCTTAGCTGCACAACAAAAATTTAATATATTAACATATAAACTAATTAAATAATATTTGAATGTTTGAAATTAACATATAATATTTTTTGACATAATTAATAAAAAAAAATATGAATGACGATTGTAATACATTTTGAATTCAATATTATTATATATTAGGCATTTGATATAAATAAAATATTTTTAATACAATAATATATGTTAGCACCATTAAGGAGAAAAAAAATAAAAAAAATAATTATAATACATTTTAGTATATTATACATATCATAAATATTTTTCAATGTACTTGATGAATATATAATTAAAATATTTTTAATACTGTATTATAAGTATTATCCGTGAATTTTAAATATTTAATGCTATTTAAATATATTACGTTGGAGTTTGATGATTTTTTTTATTTGACTGTTGTGTTATTTGTTGTTGTTAGGTCTATTTGATGGCACGGTGGAGGTGAAAAAGGAAAATAAGAGTTGAAGTGATGGTTGTTTATTGTTTTGTTTTCCGGATAAGCCATCTCCGGTGAGGTTGGATGGAGAAGAAAACGTTCACGAGATTGGATGGAGAAAAAATGTTAGACAGACAAGGATAAGTAGAGAGATTAAGAAAGCAATAAAATAATTGTAATTGTAGAAGTAATTATGCTATGGAGAGTAATAAAAAAAAGTGCCCCCCAAAAAGGTAATATTTAACCTAAAAGAATTCTTTTACGTAAAAAAATCTATATAAAATTACTAGCTACAAGAGCCCATGCTAGCATGAGCCAAACATATGCTATTTTTTTATTATCTTGATTTATATGATATTAATATACTTTTTATACATATATTTTAAATTATTAATTATTGTGGCTTATAGTATATTTTATGTTAATTTTAAATAATTTATGTTACTTATTTTGTTTCAATTTATGTTGTACATATAAAATTTTGAGAGTCAATTTAAATTATTTTTTTAATAATTTAAATTATTAATTATTATAATTTATAGTATATTTTACATAAATTTTAAATAATGTATGTTACTCTCTTTGTCCCAATTTATGCGGCATTGATAAAATTTCAAGAATCAAAATTTTAAATTATCATATTATTGTAATCTATAGTACTTTTTATATTATTTCAAGTAATATACATAATTTATTTATTTATATTATATTTAAAAAAAAATACTTTTTTGAGACAAATATAATCACTGAAAGATATTAAAATAATTGTTTAACTTTATTTATTCAGTTTTTTTTTAAAAAGTATTAATTTATGATTTTGTATTTGTTTTATCCTAATTCTTGTATTTACATGACTTAAAATGATTGATTCGGGTGTAAAATTTGAGATAAAGCAACTAAGAAAATGATTTATTATGAGGTAATATTGTAAAATCATAATTGAAACAACTGAATAAATATAATCAAGCAAATTAAGCAGACACGGCAATAAGGCAATATGCATCTGCCCTTAAAAAATTACATTGAAAAGCCCACCAAATATTTTTATAGGTCTCATATAATAAAGGAAGTAGACATGGATTTTATTTATCCAATTTAAAAAGAAAAATTTAATTTATGATTTTGTATTTGTTTTAACCTAATTTTAGTATTTACATTAAAATAATTGATCAGGGTAATATAGTAAAATCACAGTTGAAGCAGGTCAAAAAATTACTTTTTAAAAATAATATTGTAAAATTATAGTTGAAGTAGTTGGAGTATGCACATTAATAAGCAGCCGCCTTAAAAATGTTAAATTAAAAAGCACACAAAATACTTTTATGAGACTCATATAATAAAGGAGAAAAAATAGACAGCTCAAGCATGTATGTTGACGAAGAATTGTCTGCTTATTCACATTTCCTATGTATATAAATAATAAAATTATACTGATGTTTCTTGAATATAAATAATTAATTTAATTATATTAATTTTTTATATTTTTTTGAACTAATATATTTTGAATTTAATATAGCCTGAATTATTTTAAGAATTTAAATCTAGGAAAATTTAAATGATTTTAGTTATAAGTTATGATTAAGAAAAATAATAATTTGACTAGATATTAAAAATTATAAAATAAATAAATTAATTGAAATTTAATAATAATGGAACGGATTGAGTTTTGTCGAAATGACCTTAGCACTCTATTTCGATGGTTGTTACATAGATTAAGAAATAATTTTTCAACTAATCTTAAAATTTAAATATTAATAATATAATTAAATTACATTTTTATCGAGGGAGCGGGATTTATTTTGGGTAGCTTAGGATCAAGTTTAAAGGAAGGAGAGGTAAGGAAGTTTAAATAATTCGAATAAGTAAAAATAATGAAATTTTGAACAAATTAGGAACAAAGATACACTTGTAGGATAGTATTTTTTGTGTTTTAATTTATTTGTTCTGATTTGTTTTAGATATAAAATTTATAAAAAGTGAAAAGAAAAATTAAGTTGAATTTTGTGATATTAAATATATTAAGCATCTAAGGGTGTGATTTAATGGTCAATGAAGTGGTTGAGAACTCTGAGGTCTCAGGTTCAAAAATTTAGCAGCGATAAAAAATATACTAGGTGATTCTTCCCATTTGTCCTAATACTCTTGGTGGATAAAATTACTTAATACTTGTTGTTGGTGGGAAGTAACAGATATCTCGTAAAATTAATCGAGATGCATGAAAGCTAATAAACTAGAATCAGAAAACTAGTGTGGTTCCGTAAAGTTGTTCATGACATTTATGGAATGAAGCTCAAGGAAAAGGAAAAGTAATAGATATCTCGTGAAATTAGTCGAAATACATGAAAATTAATAAACTAGAAATTAGAAAACTAGTGTGGTTCCTGACAATTGGAGTATGTACCAAGACTCCAATTGGTACATATACAACCCTCAACCACGGTGTTGCTTTTCTCTTGATTTCGAGTCTTTGATGTAAAAATATTGCTAGTAAGAAGAATTTTCCATCGAATGAGTCTTACGTGCAAATATAAACTAATTAAACTTCAATATAAATATCAAACATTAAATGAAATTTCAAAAGAAAAGGAGTACATGATGCCATAAATATTCTTAGCCAAACATTATAATTAATTAAGTATGATTGTTAGGATAAGGCTTTTACAAATAGATTATGATTGTTAGGATAAGGCTTTTACAAATAGGTAGTATATGATTTAATAAAGTTGAGTCAAGAAAAGCTATGATCAAATAATCAAAAACCATTTTGTACAAGTAAATAATTGATTTTCCAGCAATAAAATAATCTTAAGATCTAGTTGACCAGAAAGTGGGGATACCCATTAATTATTAGTGCATTGTGTTTAAGTAAAAAACTAGATGGATCCAAAATGTTGAAATTACATGAGTTGAATTTTTTTAAAATAATTTCTTTAATTTTAAATAAATTATTTACAAATATTAAGTGATTTTTTAACCTTAATATAAAGTTTCAGCAAATTATGACTCTAATTTGCTCCCCCTGTATGTATAATAATAAGATATGATGAGATTTATAAGTACTAATTTTCTAAAATAAAAAACTAAAAAATAAATTTTAAAAAATTGACTAATTAATGGAGGCGTCGTCTATCACGTAAGATGTATTCATAATTTCACATTGCATTTGTTTTGACTTGTTCTTACAATATATCCAATCTCCTTTTCTTTTTTATAATCATCACGTTTGAGTCAGATTTTATTACGTATATAAACATGTTTAGTGCACGTGTTTTGTACGTATGTAACGTTTCAATTTTAAAATTATATATAAATAATATTTGCTATTGAATAAATACAATATTCATGTAAGTAAAATTAAATAAATATTATCAGTTTGATGCAATAGTTTAATCTATTGTGAACTGACAAAGATGAGAAAAATCAATTCAATTACTTATAATATAGATATATTAATAATTTATGAATACATAAAGTAATAACTTGGAGTTGAATAGTCACAAGTTAAATAATTAATTGATTAAAATTTAATGTGAAAAAAGAATCATAAATATAAAAGAAATAGTTTAATGTCTACAACATAATAAAACTGAAATTTATTTCTTTTTAAATTTATTATATTACATACTTTTCTTAACAAAATATTTGATAATCAAATTTTAATTAATTTCAAAGTCTTAAATATTAAAAAAAAAAATTCCTTTCCTTAATAGCCTAGACAATTATTTATATAGAATTGTCCTAAATCAAAAATGAATTCTAAATATAAAGAAATTATAATCCAAAGTGAATCTTAAAACTAAATAAATAAAAGATAAAATAATAAATTAAGAAAAATAGTGAAAAGATGATTTTGTCTAAAGTGGAGTCTTTTAATGAAGGACAAAAAGTTCAAACAATTCTAAGGGTCTTCACGCTTTTAATACAGTATAGATATAGATTATACTTATCTTTTTTTATTTTAATTCATTTCTTATCAGCTCCAAAATTATACTTTCTCTGTTTTATTTTATGTGACATTGTTTGACTTGACACTGTATTTAAAAAAAAACTTTTGAAACTTGTGGTCTAAATTCATCCATAGATATTTATGTGGTTGAAAATCATTTCATTAGGGATTACAACAACAACAACAACAACATACCCAGTGGAATCCCACAAGGTAGAAAGGTTGTTTCTTGGGAACACTCGTCTCAAAAACCCATAAGCAAAATAAATTAGATATGAAAAAAAGGGAAAGGAAAAAAAAAGGAAACAGGAAGAACAACTAATAACGAAAAACACATGATAATGTGTAAATACGATAAAAATCAGCATATGCATGACGAATAATGACAACACAAAATATAAAAATACGACTAATTCTACTAGCGTACTATACCCTAAAGCTAGACTCCAATTATCATGAATCATAAAAGAGGTCAGGCTTACGAAGTAAAATTCGAAAGTAAACCATTGTTGTATCTACTAGAATGTCAAAGCCTACAATATAATATTAATAATATGATTATGATATCTTACTTTGAATTTTCTTTGGTCAAATTGGAAGCAGATATGATTGTATACCTGTTTAATTTGCTACTTTTAATATTCAAACCTATTTCATTGACTTATTACCCCAATATTTCCCTATAAAAATACGATAAACCAAATCATTTCTTTATCACAATATCAAATTATTAATTCAATGATGAAAATTCCACTATTCTTCTCATCTCTTATTATTTTTCTTGTTCTTGCTACTTCAATAAGTCCTTCACATGAAAATCAAACATTTCTTGAATGTCTTGAAGCAAATTCAAACCCTTCTTATCCAATTTCTTCACTAGTATTTTCTCCAAATAATTCTTCATTTCCATCTGTGTTGCAAGCTTACATAAGAAATCTAAGGTTCAATGAGTCCACAACTAGGAAACCTCTCTTCATACTTACTGCTCAGCATGAATCTCATATTCAAGCATCAATTATTTGTGCAAAATCACAAGGTGTGCAAATGAAAATCAGGAGTGGTGGGCATGACTACGAGGGTCTTTCTTATGTGTCCGACGTACCATTTTTCATCGTTGACATGTTCAATTTCAGATCGATAAATGTTAGCATTGAGGATGAATCGGCTTGGGTTGAAGTAGGTGCAACCCTTGGCGAAGTTTACTATAGAATCGCGGAAAAAAGCAACGTGCATGGCTTCCCCGCGGGAGTTTGCCCCACCGTGGGGGTTGGTGGTCACTTTAGTGGGGCCGGTTATGGTAACATGATGAGGAAATACGGCCTTACGGTCGATAACATCGATGATGCAAAATTAATCGATGTTCAGGGTCGAATCCTCGATCGACAATCCATGGGGGAGGATTTATTTTGGGCCATTACGGGCGGTGGAGGGGTAAGTTTTGGAGTCGTCTTGTCGTATAAAATTAAGTTGGTTCGAGTTTCATCAAAGGTGACAGTTTTTCGAGTCCCGAGATTTTATGACCAAAATGCCCTCGACCTTGCTTACCTATGGCAACGCCGTGCTGACAAGTGGGACAATGATCTTTTCATGAGAATGATCATTGACGTAGTCAATAGCACTACACGTACCTCGGAGAAAACCATAAGGGTGTCCTTTTTCACTTTATTTTTAGGAGATTCAGACCGACTTCTCTCACTCCTCAACCAGAGTTTCCCTGAACTAGGGTTAGAACGAAAGGACATCATCGAAATGTCTTGGATCGAATCCGTGCTTTACTATACAAATTCCCCAATTGCCCCACTTGATGCTTTGCTAAGTAGGTCACCTCCCCTAACATACTTGAAAAGGAAATCAGACTACTTGCAAAAGCCAATGTCAAAAGAAGGATTAGAGTTCATATTCAAGAAAATGATAGAACTACAAACACCAACAGGTTTGACATTCAATCCATATGGTGGAAGAATGAGTGAAATATCACCTTTAGCTAAGCCATTCCCACATAGAGCTGGAAATATAGCCAAGATTCAATACTCAACAAATTGGAATGAAAAAGGAGTTGAGGCTTCAAACTATTATCTCAACTTGACAAGAGTACTTTATGACTATATGACACCTTTTGTGTCAAAATCCCCAAGGTTGGCATTTTTGAATTATAGGGATATTGATTTGGGAATTACACATAATGGGAAATTGAGTTATTTTGAAGGGAAAGTGTATGGGATAAAGTATTTCAACAAGGAAAATTTCAATAGATTGGTGAAGATCAAGACTAAAGTTGATCCAGATAATTTCTTCAGGAATGAACAAAGTATACCAGTTTACCCTCCTAGGAGGAAGTAGATATTATAGGGGAAAATATGGATTATTATTATTATTAAAGGGTCATTATATTAATTATTTCACTTTGTTTATGCATTGATTGTTGGTTAATTTGATTCTTAAAAATGTAATATTCACACTAGTGATCTTAGATCAGTTTATGAAGATAATGAATAAAGTAATACGTTTATATAAGGGTTATATTCACTTTAAGTGTATATATTCATACACATGTGATGTTAAGAGAAAATATATTTTTATTTACTTAATTACGTTTCTACTTAACACACACTTCATTATCACTGGTAAATTTAATTCCTTTTAATAAGTCAAATATGTGAAAATTCTTTTACTAATAGGTGACATTGAGATTCATAACAAAAAAAATTATATTATTTATTCGAACATATTAAAATATGTTACCATTTAATTTTAAACATATTTTTATTTACTTATTTATATCATCAACCATATTCTGAATCTTCAAAATTATACGGAAAGTCAAATCAATAATTTGCTACATCATTTCAGTTAATGGATCGTATAAGTGCACATGATGAAAAATGATTAGAGAATAAAGTCAATCCGTTGACATTTTTTAGAATCGGCATATAATTAATGGCTCGGTAAATTCACGATTAATATAATATGATTCTTTTTAGTTGTCATAATTTTCTTGAAAATCAAATAATATAAATTTTGATTAACGTTTTAAGATATATTTTTTTAATTATATTAATATGAAAAAATATAATTTGTAGTACTTTTCGTATAATTTTTTAATATCTAAATTTTATTTAAAAATATAAAATTGATGTAATCTAATTTAATTATAAAAATTAATTCTCGAAATACACAATATAACACTAAAAAGGAATGGAGGGAGTAATAACTTAAGATCAATATAAGAAGTTATATTTAAACTTTAAATTTGTTTTAATTTGTCATTTGAACTCAATTTCAAGTTGACAACAATCACAATGCATTGCAATAAATAATAACGTCTTCGTCAAACTCATGATGGATGAATATAAACCAAACAATACATTCATGGTGGGCGGAAAAGATGAGTGGCTACCAACCTATTTCTTTCTAGAGAAGGGGTGATCATAAATTAAACGATGGTTCCATAAAAGAAGTTATTTAATAAAGTGTATAAGAATATTATTGAATATAATATATTGATAATATTAAAATTAATTATGTTGAGATTATTTTTTATCCATTATTTGATGTGGTGTATTAGAAAGTTAATTTTATTTTTATGAATAATATGTTACTAATCCATTTATATCTAATACTATAATTTGTTAAATATTAGTTGTAACACTCTATGTTATGCATATACTAATTCTATTCATATGACTCTTTACATATTCTTATTGTATAGGTGAACCAAGTTTTATATTTGAGTAGTGGTGATTTGAATTAGATTAAAAGGTGTTGTGACACCTCAATGCGTTCCAGGTTAAACTTAATGGAAGTATTTTAAACTCGAGATAGTAGGTGCTCTTTGAGCTAAAGGATTAAAGTAAAGTATAAGTTACAACAAAAGGGAGTGAGGTTTAAAAAAATGAAATTAAATAAGTGAGCTGCTCGCTCGACTTAATTAAGCTATTAGGTACATCACCTGCTTGAGTTATATGGATCTAGTTAAACGGTGTAAGGCTAATGGATAAGATCTAAGTCTATGTTAATGGACTCATTTGAGGCACAAACTAAATAAGAGAAAAGAAAATGAAAAAAATAAGTCCACCATCCAAATCTGTCAAGGCCTAGAATAGTTAAGCCCAAATAAGGATAAAGCAAGTAGGTATATCACCTACTGTGACTTTTTGAACAACTTGATATAAACAAGTAGCCGCATCACCTACTCGACCATTTAGTGGTTGAAAATGGAGCAAAAAATGGGGGGTTCTAGAGAATTATTTTAAGGGTCAAGAAGGGCTCAATAAAAGGTCAATAGAGTTGAACTATTTACTCATTTTAATACCCAAAGAATCAAATTTAACTCCAGCTCTCGCACTTTTCTCTCAAGGGGTAAAATAGTCGCTTTAAAATTCCTTTAGTGTTCTTTAAGAGATCTGAAACGACCCCAAATAGTGCCCAAAAAAAAAAAGTGCCTCGGAAGTGCTCGGAATTGTATTTTTCATATATCTAAAAAT
>JBCEWC010019251.1:0-11522 GCA_038996855.1 Solanum aculeatissimum
CAAGGTTCAGTCATACTTAACAAGAGGTTAGAAGTCCACTTGCCTTAGATGAAGTCCCGAATCAAGTCAAATCCAAAACTTTCCCCTTTCTACGATACTCTGAATCATAAAAATCTATTCAAATATAGCATCACACTAAAATCAATCAATTCGGAGAAAAAAAGTGAAATGGTCAAAAATTCCATGCCGAAAAAAGTTGCTAGAATCTAAAAATTAATACATGAAAACGCTCCCCAAGTAATAAGGAGTTCAACAGTGAAAATAATTTTGAAAACGGAGTTAAGATAAGGGAGAAATCACTAATTAAAGTTTAGAAATCAAAGTCCAAAAAATTTCCTAATTTTCACCATTAAAATCACAAAATTATAAGTTAAAATCACAAATTAATCAATATAAATCAATGAAATAGGTTAGAAAATAGTTACCTAATCAATTTGCTTTGAAAAACCTTGAAGATCCTATTTGACTTTCAGAAACACGGATGTGGAGCGTAAACCTAGATGCACCAGAAACCAGTTCACACCAGCACCCACAACACAAAACAAAACACAAAAAGGACTCTCAAATTCGTTTGGAACATCATGGACACAAATCAAACATGAAATCCTACCATAAATGATATTTCGAACTCAATGGAACCATCAAAATTTATGTTCGGGACCTCCTCTGTCCGGAACACGAGAATGATCATATAAACTAGTTTTGAATTTAAAAAATCAAAATATTCACAAAATCTCTAAAAATTATAATGAAGTCATTTCTAGCATTAGTTTCACCACCCAAAACCACTGGAACTGATGGAATTTCGATACAAGCTTCCGAACTCTGAATGTTGACCAAAGTCAAACTATGATCCAAAATGAACTAGAAATGCAACATTGAGTCTAAAATCTTTGTTTTAACTCTGAATTCAGTTATGCAAGTTCTCTAGACCTTCAAAATTCTAGAACTGATGGAATCAACAAAATGAGATTCCGACACTTGAAACTCAAAATGACCTCAAAACACAAAATTTCCAACTTTAAGCCTTTGAAAACTCCTTCTTTGGCAAACTCCAACTTTTTATATGATTTTCAAAATCTGACTTTTTAACTTATCCAAAAATGATCCAAGACAACTTTTGAGAAGGATAAAATGACAATTTAGTTGAAATTTTTCAAAAATAACCTTCGAGGTCATTACATCATCCACTACTAAAAACTATGTTCGTCCTCGAATATGAGATAAGGGACATACCCGAAGGCTCAAATAATTTAGGGTATCTAACACACATATCTGACTCTATCTCCCATTTAGCCTCACTCTTGGAACTGTGGCCCCACTTGACCTTTACTGAGGAGATCTCTTTAGTCCTCAATTTTCTCACCTGTCTATCCAAAATGACCATCGACTATTTTTCATAAGTCAAATCAGGGCTTGAATCCATGGGAATCACATGAGACTTGTCCGAAATGTAATGTCGTAGCATTGAAACATGAAACACCGGATGGACTGAAGATAGATTTGGTGGCAAGGCAAGTTTATAAGCCACCTCTCCCACTCTGTTAAGAATCTCAAAAAGACCAATGAGCCTCGAGCTGAGCTTGTCCTTCTTCCCGAATCTCATAACGTCCTTCAAAGGTGAGAACTTCAACCAAAACATGTCACCAACCATGAACTCTAAGGGTCAAACCCGCCTATCATCATAGCTCTTTTGGAGACTCTAAGCTGGCACTAATCTACTCTAGATCAACCGCACCCACTCAAGATCATCCTTTAACATATATATCAACACCCATACTCACCACCTCTACCGTGTCAAACCACCTAATGGATGATCTACACCTCCGACCATATAAGGCCTCAAAAGGAGCCATCTGAATGCTAGAATGATAGTTGTTGTTATACGCGAACTCTGCCAAAACCAAGTGCTTGTACCATCTAGCACCAAAATTAATAACGCAGACTCGAAATATATTTTCTAATACCTGAATGGTCCTATCGGACTAGCCATCGGTCTGGGGTGACAAGTTATACTCAAATCCAAATAGGTACCCAACCCATGATGTAAGGCCCTCCAAAAGTGCAAAGTAAACAATGGCCCTCAATCCGATACAATAGACATCGGGACCCCGTGAAGTCTCATAATCTGACTGATATAAAGCTAGGCCAGTCTCTCAGTTGTATACTTTACTTTGATCAAAATAAAGTAGGACGATTTGATCAACTGATCTACCACAACCCAAATAAAGTTAAAACCTCTAACAATGGGAGGTAAGCCAATAACAAAGACCATAGAAATGCACTTCTATTTTCACTCAGGAATGGGCATCCTTTGAAGCTCCCCGCCTGGTCTCAAGTGCTCACACTTGACCTGATGACATATCAAACACTTGGATACAAACTCTAATATATCTCTCTTCATGTCGTATCACCAATAATGTTGACTTAGATCATGGTACATCTTTGTTGCCCCCAGATGGATAGAATATCTCATACAACGAGCCTCCTCAAGTATCAATCTGATCAAGTCACTCACCTTGGGCACACAGATATGACCTCAATCCTTAAAACTCCCTCAAAATCAATCTTTTCTTTCTTAGCCTCCCCTCTAGCCACCTTATCGCGAATCTGACATAGCTTTTCATCCTTAAACTACCTCATGCGAATTTGATCCATCAAAGATGAACGAGCCTCAATAGATGCAAGTACACCTCAATACTAAAAAAATTGCAATCTCACTAACCCATTAACTAGCCTTTGAACATCCTTAGCCAAGGGTCTCTACTCCATCCGAATAGCCGCAAGACTCCCTATACTAGAAGGCTTTCTACTCAAAGTATTTGCTACTGCATTGGCCTTTCAGGAGTGGTATAAAATAGTCACATCATAATCCTTTAGAAACTCAATCCACCTCCTCTGTCTCAAGTTCAGGTCTTTCTGACTGAATATGTACTGTAAGCTATGATGCTTGGTAAAAATGTCACAATGAACACCATAAAGATAGTTTCTCCACAACTTCAATACAAATACAACCACTATCAACTCTAAGTCATGGGTGGGATAGTTTTTCTCATGAGCCTTCAACTGTCTATAAGAATAAGCTATCACCTTCCCTTTTTGCAGAAAGACTCCACCCAAACTAACCTCGAAAGTATCATAATAGACTGTGAAATAGATACCGTCCTCTGGCAATATCAAAATAGGAGTTGTAGTCAAGAAATACTTGACCTTTTGGAAGCTCTCCTCATACTCATCTGACCACAAGAATGGAGTATTCTTCTAAGTGAGTCTGGTTAAAGGGACTGCTATAGAAGAAAAGTCCTAAACAAATTGCCTCATAGGATAGGATCCACTTGAACCCTGCCATAAAATGTCCAATCTATCCAAAATAGCCAAAACCACAGTCATATCATAGCAATCCAAAATAGCTCGATGATGAGAAAGACAATCCATCCATAATATAATATCAAAATCAATCATATCAAGAATAATCATATCAACCCAAGTGTCATAGCTTGATAAGTTCACAAGACAGGAATGGTACACTCGATCCACTATAAAGAGCTCACTTAACAGGGTGAAAATATGAATAGACACATACATAATATCGCATTATAAGTCAAAACCCAAGGAGAAGTATGTAGACACACAAAAATAAGTAGAGCCAGGGTTAAATAACACAGATGCATGGCGATGACAAATCAGAACAATACCTGTAATCACAACATCAGAGGCCTCAGTCTCGGGCCTGCTTGGGAAAGCATAACAATGACCACCTCGACCACCACTCATAGATGCTGCTCTTCTACCGTTAGAATGGGTAGAAATATCACTTGCTCCTCTATCACCTGCACATCTACCTTTATCAATCTTTCCTCTACCATGATCCCTAGTCTGTGGGGCTAACCCTTTGGTTGGTGATACCAGATCCCTAACTGGTGCTACGGAGTATGAATGATGGGTCCCAAAATAAGTCTTTGTAGGTCACTGTCGAATCATATAATTAGGAGATCCACACCCATAACAAGATCTAGGGGCAGACCACTACTGTGAAGGAGCAAGAGGGATATTCTAGCCTCCCTGACCCATAGGTCTCTGTTGGGAACAAATATACTCTGACCCGAGCGGTATGAATCACGAGGGCCTCGTCCTCTCTCTAAAGTTGGAAAGGCTGCATGGACCTTGCGATGCTGGGATGAACCTCCTCCTCTGGTCATACCTCTGCCCCATAATGAGGCACCTAAGTACTTTCTCGATGTATGAACCCTTTTGGGGTACCCAAACTCATCCCTTTGCATCAAATTTACCTCCTTGGCACCACTAACAACTGACTAAAATGAAGCTCCATCTCTAGCTATCATGAATACTGATTGCCTGATTGTATAAGTCAACTGTCTCAGAAAATAATAAACTCTCTCCGCCTCGATAGGAATAATGGTTGTAGCATAACAAGCCAATTGGCAAAAGCGAATCTCATACTCTGTAACGGTCATAGTGCCCTGCCTCAAGCTCTCAAACCTCAGCCAACTTTCCTTACGGACGCTCTATGGGACAAATTAATCATAGAAAGTACTAGAAAATATCTCCCATGTCATCTGAGGAGACCCAACTAGAAAGGATCTGGTATAAGTCCTCCATCATTCCCTGGCTGGCCCATGGAGCTAGAGGGTAAACTATCTCACACTGTGAGTCTTGGCCAGCCCCAAGGCATCAAATAACTCTCTGCAAGTGGTTAGAAACTCATGTGTTTCCTCTGTCTTCCCACCCTAAAACTGAGGTAGGACTATCTTTCTAAACCTCTTGTACCTCTGCTGCTTATCATCAGTCAAGGTAGATACTGATGGAATATCAATAATCAGAGTCGTTAGAGGCTGCTCTACCCGAACCTGGGCCACAGAAGACTGCTATCTAGGGACTAAACCCCAACCTGAGTCTATGAAGTATCAGAAGTGTCAGCTGGGCTACCAGTCTGCCCTAAAGTCTCCAACACACCCAAGACTCTCAAAAGTGTATCCTGAAGTAGTGGTGCTGCAGTATACTCATGAGTAACCTGCTCCTATCTAGGCTCCATGGCTAGATTGGGGGAGATATCCCGATCATAGTCTTTTGTCAGTGCGGCTTCTCAGCCCCAACCTCTAGCTCATCCTCTGGCATGAACCCTACCTCTAGTTGGGGTCTCAAAAGCAACATTAGGGGATACCTCTCCTTGTCCTATAGTAGCAATAGTTCTGGTCCTCACCATTTGTCAAAATGACACACGACTACTCAACACTTAAACAAAATCCACACATGAATTGATTAGAATGAAGTAAATGAGAGTTTCTTAACAGTCTCTGTAGCCTTCCAAGGATAAGTAATGGATGTCTCCATACCAATCCTTAATACTCTACTCGACTGGACTTGTACACATGTGAGACCTATGAACCTGAGGCTCTAATACCAAATTGTCACAATTCAAAATCTGAGTGTGATGACACTCACCTAACCCATTAAGGCAAGTTAGCCTGAAACCTAGACAATTTATCAATAATAATAAAAGTGGAAGATACATAGTATAATATGATGGATAAGCAGAAGAAATTATGCTACAATCATCCCAGAACTGACGTCACACATACAAGCCTCTAAATACAAAATATTCAAACAAAATACATGTCTCAAATGTCTGGTTCTCAAATAGAACAAAACATATAAAAAGAAAATAGAATCTTTGAAGGTCTATTGGGGATATAGGCAACTACCTAACAAATAATCCGAAAGCTCGATCCAACAAAAAGGAAAGTCTAGCAGGGTGGACCGGGCTCACAACCTACAAAAATGTAGCAAGGAGGTAAGCACCAAACAATAAGGTACTCAGCGAAATGGTACTAACCTAGAGTAAAGTAATGAAAAACACAAGTAACTCCTTAACTCCCAACCATATACCGCCGAACTACAACCCATATATATATATTGTGCTGAGACGTTTCTGAGTGCAGGGTTGTAGTTTGCATTGAATTTGCTTCATTCCCTGAAGTGAATGTGATAACTTTACATGATAAGTTTGGAATCTGCCCAATTGATTTACTCCATTCTACCATATGAATGTGGCAACACTAATTAAATTTATGAATAAGAGCGTGGAGAGATATAATTATAATAGTCATCATTGTGATAATTATGAAAAAAAGAACATTGTTGGTTCTTCAAATAGTCTTTCAAAATGTGAAGGTAATTTTCATTTTTTTTCATCATCAAAATGGTATGAAAGGTCATTGGACCTATGGTCATTGTATGGCCTAATAATTTGATAAGTTTATAAATCCTCCATCATCAGAAAAAAGATAAAGTGATAGTACACTTAACCTTTCAAAGTCATATTGAAGTGTGCCATGAAAATAAAGGCATGATAATGTGCTTGTAATATGAATTTATGAAGCATATACAAATGGTTGATCTGTTTCTTAAGAAAAATGTGATTTATGATAAGCATCGTGAATGCTCGACCATTTTAAAAAAGAATGGGTCAAGTTATGATAAAATTATTATGGGTTGGATATATGTAACAACTCACCATTACAAAAGGTTCAAGAAAAATAAAGAAGTTTTATTTTGACATAAATGGTCATTAGTTGTGTACCTATGGTACGACAAAAGTAAAGTGAGAAACATGTTTTGCTTAAAATTATTTTGACCATGATAATAATAATATAATTTTCTCCTTAAAAAGATATTCACCACATGGACGGTGTCATGAGATAGTACACAAAATTAATTATGATCTTCAAAATAGCTATTGTGTTACTATTAGAGAAATAATGTTGGGGTTGTAGTAAGTCTCGAAGAAACTTTTTAAGTTTCGGAGGAATTAAAAAAAATTATATTGAGATTATAAATAATGAAAAAATTTAATATCTGTAGATTACTACAATCAAAGCGGATTATAAATATTTATATAAAAGGTTATCCAATTCTTTTCTCCTGTTTGTTGCATACAAATATGGGAATGATGATGGTATCATAGGAAAAAGTAAACTAGAAGTTTACTGGAAAAAAGGTCAGTTGGCATGACCGATTGGTCATCCCGATTCAAATATAATACAAAAGTAATTGAGAATTCACATAGCTATATATTGAAAAAATAAAATATTTTTCAAGAATTTCTCTTATATTGCTTGTTCTCATGATGAAATGATTATTGTACTAGCTAAGATTAGGATCATATCCCCTAAAATTTTGAAATATATATAAAGGTGAATATGGGTCCATTCACCTGCCATGTGGATCGTTTGCAACTATATGATAATTGCATTTATGAGATGGTCACATATGCTTTGTTGTCAACTTACAAATTGAATTTATAAGATTGTTTGCTCGAATTGTTAAATTACAAGCATGATTCCTAACTATGAAATTATATTGATAATGCTGGTTGATTTAGCATAAATTATATACCTCTAATTATAGATAAACCATGAATATGAGAACAAAACTCCCAAGTAAAATTTGACATGAGATGAGTTTATTTAGCATATAGCAACACACCTACGCATTAAGCCAACAAGATTTTTCTATCATAATTGATTCAGGGTCAGGAATCAAATAATTTTCATCTAAACTGTGAATGTGCAATATCTAATTTAATTATTCCACCACGCACAAAGATGGATCCCCAAATGAGATTTAGATAAATGTTAGATTTTCTAACGTTAGGGGGAGAAATGAATGACAGTTGAAAATTATGAGTGGGATGAATTATCTAGATCCTCATTAATAAAAAAAAGTGAACTTGAAGTTCAAAAGATAATTCATTTGCATAATGTGGCAATGAATTTGTTGACCCAATGTTATAATTCAGCTGCAAATGCGCCAATGAGAAATCCTTGGAGGATAGAATATATAGTAGCTTGAAGCATGTTAGACCAATCGATTCCAAATGTAAAACTCTTTGAGAAAGGGAGGAACAAATGTTGAAGATGGTCATGATAATGAGGCAAGTGCTTTAAAGGAGGACAATGATGTAACACTTCATAAAACCTTGGCAAATGTTCAGGTACCTGAAATGATGAAAAATGAAGATATCTCAATAAATTATGTTGTATTGAAATCGAATCAAATGATCATCGACGATATATTTTATAAGAAGTAGCACTGGTGATAAGTATTTTGAATGCAAATTTGTCATATAGTATGGACAGATAAATGATTGGCCAAATAAAATACACTATTCAAGTGTATTTTATTTCACTTAGAAAAGTGATATTCTGAACTTATAGTCCATAAATGAGGATATAATGTTAGTAGAGGTACATTATAAGAAAGTATAATCATAAGATATAAAGTATGATTAATGTCTTGGGGCAAAAGAATTTTTCCAAATGTCTTATCATTATATTATAAAATTAAAAGATTTTAAAGTGATTCTATTGAGTACCCCAGTGGTTGTGAGATTTCTTAGCATAAATAAAGATCAATTTTTATCTCATGAAAATGATTGAAAACTATCATATATTAGTGCAATTGACACACTTATAGATTGTTGCTTATGCAAATCCTAGTTATGTGAGGAGATTGTCATATTATCATTCAAGTTATGTAAGTGACTCAACACATAGAAGATGTACGATTTTCTTTAATAAGAAGAGACGAGCTTCAACAAAATTGAGTGATCAATCTTCAAGTAAGAAATTATGAATTATGCAGATATCAGGTATTTTTATGATCTATATAAAGCTCGATCTTAAATGGGCTATTTGTTTATATGTAGAGGTACAACAATATCTTGACATCCAATGAATCAAACACTAACAAGTGCTTCTTCAAATCATGCAAAAATAATAGATATTCATGAAACAAGTCGGGAGTGCATCTGGTTAAGACCAATAACCCACCATATTCAGAAAATGCATGATTTTTTCTAACCATTATATATGAAGAGAATATTGTATGTATATCTCAATGGAAGGGAGGATATATCAAAGGTGATCAGACAAAACATATTTCACCAAAATTCTTTTTCATACATGATCTTCAACAAAAAGTGAGAAGTTTAATAGATTCGTTCAAGTGATAATCTTGTTGATTTATTCACTAAGGCATTGACAACATCAATATTTGAGAAGATGAAGTATAAAATTAGAATGCATCATTTTCGAAATATCAAGTGAATTTTTCAGGGGAAGTATAATATGTATTGTACTCTTTTTTCCTTAACCATGGTTTTCTCCTATTGGATTTTCATGATAAAGTTTTTAATGAGGCAACACTCAAGGCATATTATAATGTCACACTCTGAGACTACCCTCTGGACATGGACGACACTCAAAAATCATTACTGGTCCCCAAGCGAACCCTTGGCCTGATTGACTCACTCAACTGAAGACTTTGACATGCATGTAGAGAAGCTTGATAAGATGAACCTTTAAAATATTTAATAAACTCAAAGAATCTTAGTCATACTTCATACAAAGTTTGAAAATATCTCTTGATACAAATACTAATAATTCTTATAATATTTGAATGAATAGACTGGACTGACTCACTAACGTTTTCCATGAAACCTCTACTATACTGAAGATAGGTGCCATAACAAGACTCACGACCACCTGATTGTAAAATAAAATAAATAAACTAGACTAACTAACTAGAGCCCTCTGAAAGCGAAGAGGTTTCACCAACTGCTGTTAGGGAAGATGTCTTATTGAATATCTATTATAATGGGTACTTGAATCTGCATCATAAAATGATACAACATTAAAGGGTGTCCGTACATGAAATGTACGGTATGTAAAAGGGCTAAAACAAGAAAACTCAGAGTACACTACTCAAATCATAGGCTTAATGTAGAAAATAACTCAATAACATAAGCAATGCAAAATAAGTAAAACGTCTTGTTTAATGTATAAATAAATACAACTAGTCTATATCTGAAAATAATATATACTTTCGTTTGGGGAGTTTCTCTAACCAACAACCATCACTATGAGCATTATGATAATACAACGTCTTGTCCACGTTATCAACACCATCCAATACCTTGCTAGGGTAAGGGACGAAGCCGAACTCATGGATCCATCTAAATTGGCCATCTCGATGGTATTTGAGGAGTCATAAAATATTGGTACGATCCTATCCTACGCTGGCTACATAGTTTATGAGTTCAGGTTATTATTCCTCCTACCCATATCGGTGCTCAATACTATTCCCAAAAATATTATTTATATGCTCATAACTGTAAGAGTATTATTACTCAAAATGTATCTTTAACAGTTTCGGACTTAGCCCAACTCTAGTTTTTCTGAACTTTTCTCAAACTTGTCTCTTAACTCAATCTCAAGAAAATCTTTTAACTCAAACAATACATTAACCTTGGTAAATACTTGTAGTAAACTAATCATTCTTCAATGCAAGTAAAACATGTTAGAGAAATAGTTCTCAACTCAACTAGGATTCTTGTAACCTTAATAATACCTCATGATTTAAAGAAACACGCTCAACAATGAAATTCTTAGAATGAGAATAATAATTGTAATAAGAGTTGCATGGTAAAACTTTAGTATTTCTCAACAACTTCACTAGAATGAAGATGACTTGGCTCTTGGTTAGATTTCTTGCTAAGCAACATAAAATAAGCATGAAAGTAGAATTTTAGATGACCTTACATACTTGTAAGATTAATATTACAATCGAAATTCGAAGAACACTAGCTTTCTTGGACAAAACCTTTGATCTTGGATGATGCTTGTTCTTGAGAAAATAAATTCTCTTATGTAGTTCTTTTAGACTGAAAAAATTGGAAAACATTAGTTGAAGGGATTCTCTTTGATTCTTTAATTCTTGACTTAAAATATTTAGAGTTCTTGATGAAGAACCCTAATTCTTAAAGAGGAAGAAGAATCAAGAAATCCATTCAAGATTTTCTTGAAATCCTAAGTTATGATTCAAGATTTCTCTTAGAGATTCATGAATAGATAAAGAAATTTGGGTTGGGAAGTTGAAATTTATGGAGAATAACTTACCTTGATGATGAATCTTGAAAGATAACTCTAATTTGATGAGTTTTTGAAGATTCTTGAGCGTTCAAGTTTATGAGTGAAAGGAAGGGGTTTGCTTATGAAAAATTGACGTTCTATCCATTTTGGAATATTAAAATAACTCCACAAAGGTTATAGGACAAAAGTACCCTAAAAAAATAATAAAGGGACGTCATCTAACTTAGGCAGAAGAGTCCGCGTCTCGAAGTTGTCGCGAACTTCAGCCAACTCTGCACGTTTTCAGTAAAATGATCAGAACTATTTACATCAAACTCGGATTAAGACAATCTTGGTGGCGTTGGAAAGAAGACTCGAAGACATTTAATTTGATAGGTTATGAGCCATATAACTCTTTATATTCTAGGAGATATGGTCATTTGAAGTTATTTTTTCTATGAACTCATACAAAAACTTAGTCAATAGAAATTCTTTGAACTAGACTTGGTGTAAGAGATCCCTTATGAACCTAAATCACATCTAATACACTTTAAATACTTAATAATTAATCAATATATATATATATATATA
>JBCEWC010019252.1:0-11521 GCA_038996855.1 Solanum aculeatissimum
TTTACCTTTTATGTTTTGAACCCTTAATAAAAAATTTGATTCCTCAACTATAAGAGAGCACCCACAACTTTAAAATCCTAGATCCGCCACTGTTTGGGAGTACAGCTTAATATCAATATTATTTTACGAACATCATTATTTTTCAAGTTAAACACATATTGAAGATGCTCTTTCACCCCTTATTAGCAAATTTCTAATAGGCTCGTTCAGTTGAATTTCCTCTCAAGTTCACCATTTGTCTGGATAGAAAAACAATCAATTTGGTGAGAGTCCAAATCAAATAAAGTCGTCTTATATCTCGTTTGAATTAATTTATTTTAAGTTAAAATAGCTTTTAAACACTTCTGAAGAGTCCGAATAAATTTATAAAAAATATTTATCAGCACTTAATTTAAAGCCAAAATGTTACAATTAAATTAAAAATTAAAATGTTTAATTTATGACTTTTGACATATAAATGAAAAATAAAATGTCAATCCAAATAAGTGAGTAGGCAGGTGAAGTACGTCGACATTATATGGATAACGACTCAAATGATTAATAAATTGAAGTAGGGCAGGCAATTAATAAAATACCACATCTATTTGTTTGTGGGTATGATTTATTTTGTTACGTAGAGAAACTTGATTTAAATATTATTAAAAAAGAAAAAGAAAAATATCATGTGAAGTGAAGGTAAAGACAACGGGATGAATGACGTACGCAGCGTTTGCCACCTAAATCGATGAGCTTAGAATATGGACACTTTCTCTTCTCTACTATTTCTCACGTCATCTTCACTCGTCGCCTTCCTTCCTCTTTCTTTTTTGTCTCTTTTTTAATTTATTAATTGCTCCTACAAACTTCAACAATTTTTTCGGACGTTTCGACTTTTTTCTCGAAATAAAGTGTATGCAAGTTGAAATGGTATTCTCATAGTTATCGGATAAGATTTTTATGTTATTTTTTAACTAAAAAATAAAACAATAATCTTTCTTGTTCAAAATCCATTACTCCTTTCACTCACTTTTATTTCTTATATAATAAAATAATAATAATAATATAATTGGACTTGACACAATTAAAAACAATAATTTATTTTTGTTAATTAATGTTTCAGATTTTAAAAAATAAAGTAATTAATTACTAAAAATAAAATTCTTTATAAAAGTGATAATAAGTAAAAATAGTGAACCATTTTAGAAGTTGCTATTGTCAACTTAGATTTTGAAGAGCTCCTTTCTTCTTTCTTTTGACTTCAGTCCGAGAAAAATGGCAAAGTTTGTCTTTTGTTTTACTCTACCTCCATTTCGATGGGTTTCTCCTCTTGTTTTCCCTTCTTCTCTTCCCCCTTTCCTCCCCCACCCTTCCCAGTTCCTATTATAACTAGCTAGAGTCTGCCTTTGTTCAATTTCTTTTCTCTCCCCAAATTCAATGGCTCTTGCCTCCAAATGATCCCTCTCTTTCCTCTATCTTCCAGAACCTAGTCTGTAATGGATAGTGGGACTGCTTTTTCCGATTCCAATGATATCAGCGGAAGCAGTAGCATATGCTGCATCGGCGCCATGAACGAATCCTTCTCGCCGGAAGCTTCACCGGCCGACTTAACCTCCCTCAAACGCCTCTCAGAAACACTAGAGTCTATCTTCGATGCTTCTTCGCCGGATTTCGACTTCTTCGCTGACGCTAAGATTGTGGTTCCCGGCGGCAAGGAAATTCCGGTGCACCGCTGCATTTTGTCGGCGAGGAGTCCTTTCTTTAAGAATGTATTCTGTGGGAAAGACAGGAAGACGAAGCTGGAACTGAAGGAGATGATGAAAGAGTATGACGTGACCTTTGATGCTGTGGTCAGTGTGCTGGCCTATTTGTATAGTGGAAAAGTTAGGCCTTCACCGAAAGATGTGTGTGTGTGTGTGGACAATGAGTGCTGTCATGTAGCTTGTAGGCCAGCAGTCGCCTTCATGGTTCAAGTTTTGTACGCATCGTTTACCTTTCAGATCTCTCAATTGGTCGACAAGTTTCAGGTGAACTGTCAAAACCCCTCCAATAGGATGCTTGTGCTAATGTTCTTCTTCTTCCAACTTTGTAAGTTTGGCAGTTGTATTACCAATGCCTAGATTGAATGTAATTATCCTTTACCCCTACTGTAACATACAATATTCTGATCAGTCTAGAGATGCTCCTCGGCAAACACCAACTCAATGTTAGTGTAACCGTAACATATAATCTTATTTGAGCATCATTCCTCTCAAACGGGACTACATTTGCATTGCATATACCCTTTTTTCTACTTATCCTAAAACACTGTATTTATTCGAAAATCTTTATAATATTTATTAGCTCATTATAACTAGAATAAACAAGTATCTGCTCAAGGACAATCTGAGGTGTAAATACATAGATAAGAGAAACTCCTTACTCTCTCTTCTGGCTATTCTCACACTTGTTAGTGCTCCCTAACATATATCGTGTATGTCATTTATTTATTTGAAATTCATTCCTATCTTCTCAGTACCCAACAGAGGACTTCTTTTTGCACATTGCCATATGCCTTTCTATGTTGATGGATATGATGTGGTGATATTACTTCTCCGTAAATTTTCATCAATCTTCTTAGCAAAATTATAACCTTTCTTTTTGTGTGTAATAAGAAAAAATTAGCTAAAACTAAATCATAATGGGAGACAAACTCTAGAGTACCTTCCTTTCTTTATCCCTAGTACCATAATCAAATGGTCCTTGTCCTTGGTCAAAACTATCACTTGGTCTACCCACATGTTCATTCAGGTCTTTCCTAATAAAGATCTATTGATCATTTGAGATCCTTTTGACCTTATCTTCTCAAAAGTGAGTTTTAGTTTTACCATCTCATTCTATTTGTGGAATATACACACTAATGGTGTTGATCGTCTTTCCAGATTAGTTATTAGATAAAACTACTATAAAACATGACATTCTATCTTCATTAATAAAAGGGTCAGTTTTTAGATTGCCTTTTGTGGGAAAGAATTAGGGATTGAATTGCTTGGTATGACAGCGTTATTTCTTTAGGAAAAACAGCCATGTATGTGACGAGGTACATCTACGACTGATAGCCTACTTGGCCAAGTTTCTGCATAGACAGAAGTGTCTTTTGTTAAAAGAGAAGTGTTTATTTTAAAGAATTGAGGGGTTTGGCCGAGCTTTTGGGAAAAGGATAAGTGTTTTTGAGTAGTAGCAGAGGTTGGTTTTCGGAAAGCTTAAAAAAGCAGCTTCTTCGAAGAAGCACTTTGAGAACCATGGCCAAGCACAATTTGGTGCTCTTATATTGGCAAAAATTGTCAAAATTATCAGCCAACACAAACTGCTACTCTCCAGAAGTACTTTCTCGAGTTGAAAAGTACCTTTGACAAAAAGTACTTTTCAACATGGGGAGATTTTAGAAGTTTGGTCAAACATGCCATGAATCTCCTTACATAAAAGTGGGGAACATTATATCCTTTCTCAGTTAGATTAATAAGAGGAGACTTAGCAAAACCAGATTCACTTTGCAATCATTCAATATAAGTTGTTGAAAAGTCAGTTTCTTGTGAAATTCCATAGTTATTACGATTTAGATACATTACTAACTGTACTGGCGACTAATGTATCTTTCCTAATGTTGCATTGCATGTTTCTGGCCCTTTGCAGAGACTCCTATTGGACATTCTTGACAAAGCTGCAGCAGACGATGTAATGATGGTTTTATCTGTTGCAAACATTTGCGGTAAAGCATGTGAGAGATTGCTTTCAAGTTGCATTGAGATTATTGTCAAGTCTAATGTTGATATTATAACCCTTGATAAGGCCTTGCCTCATGACATCATAAAACAAATCACTGATTCACGGGCTGAACTTGGTCTACAAGGGCCTGAAAGCAATGGTTTTCCTGATAAACATGTTAAGAGGATACATAGGGCATTGGACTCAGATGATGTTGAATTACTAAGGATGTTGCTTAAAGAAGGGCATACTACTCTCGATGATGCATATGCTCTCCACTATGCTGTAGCATATTGCGACGCAAAGACTACAGCAGAACTTTTAGATCTTTCACTTGCTGATGTTAATCACCAAAATCCTAGAGGATACACGGTACTTCATGTTGCTGCCATGAGGAAAGAGCCTAAAATTATAGTGTCCCTTTTAACCAAAGGTGCTAGACCTTCTGATCTGACATCTGATGGCAGAAAAGCACTTCAAATTGCCAAGAGGCTCACTAGGCTTGTGGATTTTACCAAGTCTACTGAGGAAGGAAAATCTGCTCCTAACGATCGGCTTTGCATTGAGATTCTGGAGCAAGCAGAAAGAAGAGATCCACTACTAGGGGAAGCTTCAGTATCTCTTGCTATGGCAGGCGATGATTTGCGTATGAAGCTGTTGTACCTGGAAAATAGAGGTAGGCTGTCATGTTTCTGTGTATTTCTTCTCTTATAGTTATACTCTTATTTCTTAAGATCCAGGCCATCGTATATGATCCATTTAGTTTGCTCCTGCTCCTCTTCTAACAGTCTAAGTCTAAGAATTTCATATGTACTTAACCAGTCTTATATGCTATGGAAGTTTTAAGTGATATTTTGATCTGTCTAATGGAGAACAAATTGAGGATGAATTATACTATTATATAATGGGACTTAGAGGATGACATATACGGTAGTGTCATAGCAAATGAAGGATGAGATGCTACAGTAATATTTCTCAATTACCCTATAAAATTCTTCATATAGCATGCAGGGTACAGGTGGGAAGAAAACCTGAAGACATGCTTTTCTTAATCCAGAAGTAGCTTAGGGTACATATCATGTTGCATGCAATCCACGATTGTGAGGTCAGTACCTGTGAATCGGTGATTCCAGTGGTTTCTTTGTTTGATAATCTTCATCCTCTCTACTCTCTCTCTAGCTTTAGACATTTATCCATGGCACTGGCTTAAGTCTATTTCAAGCAGCCTCCTCAGTCCTAGGTGTAACGACCTGACCTAGGGGCCTAGTCGTCACACGGCGAATGAGATACCCGGAGGCACCTCACCCAAGCCATCTTAAGCATCTTAAGCATTCATAGGCATCCAATTAAGACATTTGCGGAAAAGTAAGGGGCAAAGGGACTATGGGCCTTTTTAAATGCAATGAAGCAACATTAAAAAGCATCATGATAACTAACATACTTTGTCCATAAGCATACCGACTAATATATAGACGGTGGAACCGGTACAGTCGGTTTTCATCAATAGAAAAGACTCCATAATTGTACAACATAGAAAGTGAAAGCCTCAAAAGGGCCATAAATACATCGTTTGAAAATAAATACATGATAGAGTGGAAAAAGGGTAGATTCTCGAACTAAAGGCTCACCACCAATAAAAGTGCTAGTCTTGAACGCCAACTACTAGCCATGAGCCGGTGGAGGAGTACATGTTCCTACATGGTTAAATCATGTAGTCAAAATATGCGTTAGTACTTTTGGAATGTACTAAGTATGTGAGATGCAATGCATGAAATTGTGATGCTATCATTCATAAGTAAACATACATTCATAGTAGATAGGATTAGTGTAAACCCATGCATGCATAAAGGACATGGTTCAATTTGAATGAGAGTAAATGCATGAGAAAACATAGATGATGAAATCACATCGTAGAGTGATAAACTTGTGGGAGAAAACCTTAACCGACATATAAGACCATGTGAGCTACTACATGGAATTCAATTAACTCCTTCCATTGGGAGAAGGCCAATGAACTCCTTCCATTGGGAGAAAGGGGAATCTACTTGCCAAGGTAGATGTCCAAAACTTAGTAACTCGCAATTGCATCTTTAAGGAACATTATCGCTTACGTGGATCCACTAGCATAGTCTACAAGGGCTCCTATGGTGGCACATAATTAGGGACAATGAGATTTATCTATAAGGGGTCATGCCTCAACTAATGGAATGAATCCCAATCTCAAGTCCACTCGGTGCTAGGTTATCCCACGAAAATCTTTTAAACATAATTTAGAATCATAAGTAGCAAGTGATAAGAGTAGCTCGAACTTAGGAACCACCAAGTGAGTATTGTCCTTTGACTTTGGGGACCTATCTTAAACATCTTTAGGGAAATTGTCAACATGCTCATATATTTGACAAATTTAGCTTTAAAGCTCATCTTTAATGTCCTAATCATCATCTTAAATCATGCAAAGCTTTACTTGAAAGCTAGGTGGGCTTGACTTTTATAATGGAACAATTATAAATCACATATGCCATGAAAATATACTCTTTTGAAAGTATGTAAAACAGGCCACACTTCATCATCATCAAAACCCATCATTTAGGTCATCATCAACAACTTAAATACATGCATATACTTCATAAAATATCATAGGACATCATTAACATCATTTAATAGTACAAAGTATCATGAAATCATCATAAGCATGCATATTATCATAAGGAATTTAAAGAAAAGGTAAAATACTTAAAAGGGGACTTTATGGGTGGAAGGATACCCATAAATCAACTCACATACCATAGAAGACTTGGGAAGAACGAATTTGGGACCTTTGGTGAAAGAACTTTGAAACCCTAGTTCTTGCCTTGCCCTTTTCTCTTGAGAGCTTTTGCCTTACAGAATTTGAGAGTTGAAAGAATGAAGAGAAGAATAGGGTCTTAAGGCTTTACGGCTGGTTTAGGTCCATTTGCTCTAAAAAACGATATAGTTTAGAAATAGGAATTGCAGAATTGACCAAACTGCCCCTCATTAAAACTGTCGGATTCAACTTATGAAACCCCGTTTACCGGTCGTAGGTCAAACCATGGACCGTAAGTCCTGCTCGTCTGGTAACATATCTGAAATCCCTGAAACTGATTTTGCTAGACTCAAAACCAGGAAACTATCCTACGGGCCGTCCCTTTATCTACGGCTCGTGGTTGAACTCGTAGAGTCCTTCCACACTTAGCCATTTTTCTCATTTTCTTGGTCTCATCCCACGAAGCACTCTATGGGTTGTACCCTGTTTTCACGGGCCGTGCTCGTAACACGTAGGTCACCTTCCACCAAACTCCAAATTTTTTTCATGTCTGATAGTCTCATTTACGAACCCTTCCACGGGCCGTCACTGGGCCGTAGGTTACCCCACACTTGGAAATTTTTTTCCTTTCCTGAAGTTCATGTTTAAGGGTCGAACGTACGGGCTGTATCTCCACTTACGGGCCATAAGTCACCCTTGTAAACTTGACTGCAGGTCATTTTCTGCCCAACTTTTCTGCACTCAAGGCTCCTAAACTGGGGGTCGTTACATTAGGAATAGGGTGGTAATGTTCTGTTCAAAGTGCAGCTAATTTACCCCCACCTGCTTCAACTCCAATCTGGCATAGGAGTGACCTTATGACCCTCTGTTTTTTTTCCTTTTTAAAAAAATAAAAATAAAATTGGTAACAAGTGACCTCATGTCTCTCTTTTTCCCTTGATTATGTTATAGATCTCCCAGTTTGCCGTAAATTCATTTGTTATCTCATGATAAAGAACTGTTTGCTCTCTATGTTGCATTATTCACACTCCCATCTTTTACCATTCCTAAGCCCATACTGAAGATTATCCCAATACATTGAGGGCTCCATTTAGGTAATCCAGCCTATGAAATCCTTGTCCCCATTTAAGCTATTCAATCCTCTGGACTATTTCAGCAACAATTATAAACAAGGTAGGAGAAAGAGGGTCTCCTTGTTTTAGGCCTCTGGTAGACTGAAATAGCCCATGAACTTGTTCATTTACTAGAACAGAATACCAATTATTGGAGAGTAATCTCCAGACCATATCAACGAAAACTTTTGAGAATCCAAACTTTCTCAATAGTTTTGTCTGGAAAATCCATTAAACCCTGTCATAAGCCTTTGTCATATCAAGTTTCACTACCACATTAGTGAATTTGTTTCTCCTGTTGATGTCTCTTATTATCTCCTGAGCTAACAAGACATTCTTAATAATGCTCCTTCATCTGGCTTTGTGAAATGATCCTTGGCAGCACAACAACCATTCTATCATGAACCACCCTTGATATGATTTTGTTAACAAAACTGATCAAGCTTATGGGTCTCAGATTTGAAAATGATTTGGGAATTTCTTTTTTAGGGAGTAAGATAAGTTAGTATGTGTCACATACCTGGGAAGTTCTTGTCCACAAAAGAAAGCCCTTACCACATTAGTGATATCAGCAACCACTATGTCCCAGCATTTTTGGAAAAAACAACCTGTTAAACCATCTGGGCGGGCTGCACTGTTACCACTGAGCTCAAATACTGCACCTTTCACCTCCTCCTCATCTTGGAGTCTGATTAGGTCAGAGTTCTCCTGTTCTGTAATCACTCTTGGGATGTGATCTAACATTGAAAAATCCTGGCAAGCATTGTCCTCCTTAAACTGATTCATATAAAACTCAACAGCCTTCCCCCTATCTGATCATTAGTCTTTAAGACTTCTCCTTGCTCATCCCTGATTTCATTCGGCTGGAGTTTTTTCCTTCTTCCTTGAACATAGGAGTGGAAAAATATTTGAGTTCTTATCCCCATGTACAAACCAATGCATTCCTGTTTTTTGCATCCAAAATTCCTCCAATTTTAGATATCTTCTAAGTTCAGCCTCCACTCTGCTCAGTTAAAGCAAAAATGGAAGATATTTTTATCAAGACATATTGAAGGGTGCCATATGGATTTCTTCTCATAGTTTTAGATTTGTGACATATGATATCTTTTCTGATGAAGAAGTGTATTAATAACAAAACATCCAGAGGATGCAAGATTTACGGAAATAGGGATAATCAGCTCTAGAAAGGGCAAAAATAAAACCTATAATAATACAAGAGAGCTGACAAAATCCAAGCATTGTTCAGGGTTATACAAAGGAGTAAGTTTAACCCAACTAAAGAGTAAGACTAAACATCTTCCCTTGAAATTGGAGCTGTTAGTTGAGATGCCTTTAAAACATCTTTGGTTTCTTTCTGTCCATAAGGCCCACATGACAACAGATGGAACCATAGACCGTCATCTCCTGATGGACTTCTCAACTTTCCAATTGCCCCAGCTGACAAAAACTTCTCTGAGACTATTAGGCATAACCCACTATAGACCAAAAAGGGAGAAGAACATTGACCAAATATCTATAGCAAAAGGGCAGTGCAAAAATAGGTGGCTGACAGTTTCTAAACTCTTTAAGCACATATAACATCTGGTCCTGAGCTGAATCCTCTTCTGTTGAGATTGTCTAAAGTGAGACATGACTTGTTCAGAGCTATCCAGCAAAAAGCACTAATCTTGGGGACAATTTGACTCCATGGCCACTGATCAATTAGAGTTCTGCTGAAACTCAAAAGTTGGTAATTGACTTTGACAGGGTATGTACCATCCATGTTGTTACCCCATTTGAGCATGTCGTTTTTCAAGGTGCTGACAGCAGTAGACCGTAATCTTCCTATAAGTGCTGCAAGTTCTTCAAACTCCCAATCATTCAGGTTCCTTCTCTGTCTAGGGCACCAATTATGCCCCTCCCAATTTTGTGAAACAGTGGAATCAGGATTGGAGGCAATAGAGGATATCATAGGGTAGAGCTCCTTCAATAGATTCTGGCCAAGTAAGGGTCTTTGTAGAAGAGGATATGGTTCCTTGCCTACATGTAGAGTTGTTTTAGAAGTGAAGTCAGTCCACAATTTCCTAATTTTTCTCCACAATCCACAACCATGAGGTAATCTACTTGTGTTGGTAACCCAATGGCTATCATGCCCATAGTTAGCTTGGACCACTTCTTTCCATAGTCCCATGCCCTCTTGGTTATACCTCCAATGCCATTTCAAGAGCATGCTTTTGCTATGGAGTGCCAGGTCCTTCACTTCTAATCCACTAAGTGATTTTGGGATAGTAACCTTATCCCATTTCACCAAGTGAAGTTTGTGGGACTCGTTATTAATATCCCATAAGAATGAGCACCTAATGCTATCAAGCATCTGCAATATTTCATCTGATACAGGGAATAAGTACATGAAATAGGTCAGAATGTTGTCTAACACACTGTTAATCAAATTAATTCTGCCTCCAAGAGAGAGATATTGTTGTTGCCAGGTGGCCAACCTTTCCTTAAAACTTTTCGACCGCCCCATTCCACGCCTCAACAGATCTGTTGCTAGCCCCCAACGGGAGTCCCAAGTAGGTAGTTGGGGAAGTCCCTGTATTGCAACACATATCTCTGCCATTTCTTCCAACCCATTAACCTTAATCACCGGATGGACAACACTCTTAGACATGTTGATATGGAGATCAGAGAGAGCCTCAAAGAGCATTAAGGTGATATTGAGATATTGAACCTGGGACCTGTCAGCCCCGCAAAATATAAGTGTGTCATCAGCAAATAGTAAGTGTGATACAGAGGTTAATTGACCAGTTCCACTGCCCACATCAAAACCCTGCAACCAATTAAGTTCTTTAGTCTTGTCAAGCATCCTGCTAAGTCCCTCCATTGTTAAGATGAAAAGGAAGGGGGACAAAGGGTCCCTTTGCCTTATTCCTCTCTTAGGAGAAAAGAATCCAACTGGACTCCTGTTAACCAGAACTGAGTATTTAATAGTCGAAAAGGAGAACCTGATCCATCTGATCCACCTATCCCCAAAACCCATCTGCCTCAAAATAGAGAGCAAGTATTGCCAGTTGAGTTTGTCAAAAGCCTTTTCTATGTCTAGTTTGAGATGGAGCACAGGGAAAGCATTTTTCAGTCTCCAATCTAATACTTCGTTAGCAATGAGAGAAGCATCAGTGATCTGTCTGCCTTTGATGAAAGCATTTTGATAACCTGAGACCAGCTTCCAGATTACCTTTTTGAGTCTTTCTGAGAGCACTTTGGCCACTATTATGTACTCGCTGCATAGCAGGCTGATGGGTCTGAAGTCCTTTAGTTCAATTGCCCCTTTCCTTTTAGGGATAAGAGCTGACTGAAGCATTGAAAGATTTCATCATATGACAATTGTTGTGATAGTGGCAGAAGGTGTTCAAAACATCCTGTTTGATTGTGGCCCAACATTTTTGAAAAGGCCGTTGTGAATCCATCTGGTCCAGGATTCTTGTATGGGGAACAAGAAATAATGGCATTAAGGATTTCATCTTCTTCAAAAGGACATTCTACAGCTTCTATGACCTCATTTGTCAAGGCAGTTCAAATCTTCAAAAGCAGCACTAGGCCTCCATTCTTCATTCTCTGAGTATAGTGTTGGTAGAATTCTATGATCACCTGCTTGATATGATCCTTATCCTCAATAATGTCATCCTCCACTTGCAGTTTGTCAATAGTTGTATCTCCTATGAGAATTGGTGATTCTCTGGAAATACTTTAGTATTTTTATCACCTTCTTTCAACCATAAACATCTGGATTTTTGCCTCCATGAGATTTCCTCTGCCCTTGCTAGCTGTTGTAATTCCAATTTACTGTCAGGGGTCGTTTGGTTTGAATATAAGTTATGATGGGATAAGTTATGTTGGGATTAGTAATGATGGGATAAGTTATGTT
>JBCEWC010019253.1:0-11521 GCA_038996855.1 Solanum aculeatissimum
CAAGGTCTTCTTCCCCAATTTCTACAAGCTTTCTTCAATGGAGGCCAAGAGAGTTTTAGAATTTCTAAAGTGAGTGTAGGAGATTTTGAATGTATGAATGAGGGTTTGGGGAATGATTTAAGGGTTTAGGAAACCTTAGGGTACCAAAAAGGGGCTTAGGGAAAAGTTAAATCACGAAATTACCCTTAATGAAACGGAACTTTTCGACACTAAGCAGAGTCAAAAGGTTGTTACAATGCCCGTCAAATGGCTCACTGGCCGTGTAACCCTCCATAAAAATGTCCTTAGTAAAATTTCGACCAACCACATCTTGGACAAGCTTCTGCCCCACTTGACGGACCACCAAACGGTCCGTTTGAGGTCTCTCGGGCCATGGGGTGGTCCGTGGACCTTAACTTAGTTTGTGGGGTGGGTCCTTGCCACCCCATGCTCTCTAGACCATATCATGGAATCCCACACGGACCGTGAACAGTTTCACGGTCCATCTCCCATGCCTTGGGCCATTTTCAGGGCCCCTTTCCACTGTCTTTCGAATTTCAGGCAGTCTCACTCTTTGGGCCATAACATTCTCATACAAACTTGGAATTGAGTGAAACCATTTGCGTTGCGACGATAATGCAAAGAGATGCAATTTTATATGTAGTATCCCACACGGTTCAACCCACATCAAAAGTTATGGTTCTGTGAATCTCACTGTCCAAACGACCTCTCTAGGCCCCAAAATGATCCGTTTTGTGTTTGGCCACTTAAACCCAACCCGTGGCTACCAAATTTCAACCATGAACAGTATAACATCATACAAGATCAACTATAAGGAGTTTAAAAAACTTTCGGATTGTTACATCATGGTTGTCTATCCAAGGGCAAGAATGAGAAATTTCATCTTTAGTGTGTTGGATTTAGTTTCTAAGGAGAGTGAGATTATCATACTAGCGAATGAAATGGATATCTTCTAAATCATAACCTATGTAGAACAACTCAAAGAATATAAATTGAGGGAGCCTACTAGGGAGTCTAAGAGGGCTCAGATTGAGAGTGGTTGATTGTTCCACCAAAGGATCGGAAGTGGTGGACATGGCAAGTTATATGGTGTCCAAAAGTAAGCAGGTAATGTTCCAACCAATGTTCCTCCTCCAAGGTTCAACTAGGGGTTCAACGCCAAGGTACAAGGAGGTTTGGGTGTCCAAGCTTCTCCAAATTGCAAGAATTGAAAGGCCCCATAAAGACGAGTTCTTAGCCGGTTACAATGCATGCTTAAACTGTGGTAAGCCCGGTCACCAAGACAAATATTGTAGGAGTAGTTGTGGTGCTAAGCCTCAAGGACAAAAAGTGCAAGGTGGGAAAATCCAAGGGGGTTTTCAATGCACCAATCGGTTTCATGCCTTGTATACTAGGAAAGAGGTGGAAGAGACACTGGATGTTATCACTGGTATGTTAAAAGTTTTCCATTTTGATGTGTATGCATTATCAGATCTGGGAGCCAATTTATCTTTTGTTACTCCATTCCTTGCAAATAGTTTTGATATATGTCCCAAAGTCTTTCTTGATCCTTTTTGGTTAGTACTCTCGTGGGTGAGTCTGTTGTTGCTAGAAGGGTCTATAAATATTTTCCCATGTCAATCTTGCCTAAAGTCATTCTTTGTGATCTTGTTGAATTTACCATGGTCAATTTTGATATCATTCTCGGGATGGACTGGTTATATGCCTTCTGTGCCTCCATTGATTGTAGGACCCGTAGATTCAAATTTAATTTCCTAATGAACTCATTCTTGAGTGCAAAGGTAGAAACTTGGTGTGTAGGGGTTGGTTAATCTCCTACCTTAAAACCCATAAGATGATTTCTAAGGGGTGTGTCTTTCACCAAGTGAGGATTAGGGTTGTCACTTCCGAGGTTCCTTCTCTTGAGTCGATTCCTAATTTTAATAAGTTCCCTGATGTCTTTCTCAATGAATTGCCCAGTGTTTAGCTCAAAGGAAAATAGCTTTTGGTAGACCTTATCTATGATACCCAACCTATTTCCATTCCCCCATATCATATGGCTTCGGTAGAGTTAAAGGAGTTAAAAGAGAAATTGACAGATTTATTGGAGAATGGTTTCATTAGGCCAAGTAGGTCTCCATGGGGTGCTCCTGTATTATTTGTGAAGAAGAATGATGGGTCACTTCGATATGTATTGACTACCGACAATTAAATAAGGTGACTATGAATACCAAGTATCTGCTTTTGAGGATAGATAACTTGTTTTACCAATTACAAGGGGCTAGACACTTCTCCAAGATTGATCTTTGGTCTGGCTATCATCAACTATGGGTTAGAGAGTGCAATATTCAAAGATAGTTTTTTCGACAAGGTATGGTCATTTTGAATTATTGGTTATGTCATTTGGCTTTACTAATGCACCAATGATGTTCATGGACCTAATGAATAGGGTGTTCAAGCCTTATCTTGGTACTTTTATTGGTAGTCTTCATATATGATATATTGGTATACTCTCGGAGTAAGGAAGAGAACATGTATCATTTAAGGATTGTGCTTCAAACTTTGAGGGATAGGTAGTTATTCACTAAGTTTAGAAAATTTGAGTTTTTATTAGAAGAGGTGGCATTTCTTGGGAATGTGGTATCTAGTGAGGGAATTAAGGTTGATTCTAAGAAGATGAACATGGTAAGGAATTGATCTAGACATGTTGTATCCTTTGAACATCAGAAGTTTTTTGGGTCTAGCCAAGTTTTATAAAAGATTTGTTGAAGGGTTTTCCTCCATTTTATCTCCTTTGAAAATGTTGACTCAAAAGAAGGCAAACTTCGTGTGGAGGGATGAGTGTGAAAGTAACTTCCAAACCTTGAAAGATCAACTAACTTTGGCTCCAATTTTAACCTTATCAGAGTGTATCAAATGGTTTATTATCAATTGTGATGCTTCATGAACGGATTGGGATGTGTGTTGATGCAACATGAAAAGGTCATAATCTATGCCTCACGGCAATTGAATGTGCATGAAAGGAACTATATATCCAACACATGATTTTAAACTTGTGGCAGTTATCTTTGCCTGAAGATTTGGTGTCATTACTTTTATGAAGTGCATGTGGTAATGTTCACCAACCATAAGAGCCCACAATATGTGTTTAGTCTAAAGGACCTCAACCTAAGGCAAAAAAGATGGTTGGAGCTTCTAAAAGATTATGACATGAGTGTGATGTACCATCTAGGTAAGGCTAATGAAGTAGCCAACACACTTAGTAAGGTGTCTATGGGTATTGTGTCTCATATTAAAGATGGGAAGAAGAAGTTAGTAAAAGATGTGTACCAGTTGGCTTGTTTGGGGTTAAGGTTGAGTGGTTCTAATAAAGGTAGTATTCTGGTGCAAAAAATTTTGAATCTTCTTTGGTAGCGGATATTAAGTTCGAGCAAGACTTAGACCCGAAATTAGTGGAGTTTAATAAGTTGGTAGTATAGAGGAAAAGAGAAGTCTTTTCTCAAGGGAAGATGGTATCCTCTGTTATCAAGGGTGGCTATGTGTTCCCAACGTAAATGGCATGAGAGATATGATTTTTTGTGAGGCTCATGATTCATAATATTCTATTCACTCGGGATCCACCAAGATGTATAGAGACCTAAGAGAGGTCTATTGGTTGATCAAAATGAAAAAGGATATAGTTAAGTTCATGGAGGAATGCTAACTGCCAATAAGTGAAAGCCAAACATCAAAGATCGGATAGCCTATCCTAAGATATTGAAATCCTTACTTGGAAGTGGGAGGATATGAACATAGAATTTATAATAGGATTGCCCCGTACTCAATAGCCATATGATGCTATTTAGGTTATTGTTGATAGAATAACGAAATGGGCTTACTTCTTACTAGTCAATACTTCATATGGTGACCAAGAGTATGCTAAGTTGTACATCTGTGAGTTGGTAAGGTTTAATGGGGTGCCATTGTCCATTATATCAGATCATAGTACCCAATTCACTTCTCAGTTTTGAAGTAATTCCAAAGGGGTCTCCATACTAAGGTGAAGTTAAGAATCATTTTCCATTCTCAAACTTATCGGCAAGCCGAGAGGACAATTCAAACACCTGAAGATATGTTGAGGGCTTGTATTTGGAGTTTAAGGGAAGTTCAGATGATCATCTTCTACTTATTGAGTTTACCTACGATAATAGTTATCACTCTAGCATAGAGATGACACCATTTGAAGTTTTGTATGGGAGACGATGTAGGTCTATGGTGGGTTGATTCTAGGTTGGTGAAATGTCTTTGATTGGACTCGACTTGGTTATGTAAGCTATGGTGAAGGTGAGACTTATAAGGGAGAAGTTAAAAATGGCTAAAATTTGCCAAATATTATACTCTGACATTAGAAAGAGGGATCTTGAGTTCAATGTCAATGACTGGGTCTACTAGAAGGTTTCACCCATGAAAGGTGTGGTCTGGTTTGGTAAGAAAGGGAAATTGAGCCCTAGGTATGTGAGGCCTTATAAAATTCTTAAATGGGTTGGTAAGATGGCTTATCAACTAGAGTTACCATTGGAAATGAGTATGGTTCATCTGGTGTTTTATGTGTCAATGTTGTGGAAGTTTATGGGTGATCCAAGTTACATTCTACCATTGGTAGATGTGAGTGTTGAAGCGAACTTGATCTATGAAGAGGTTTTGACTGAGATCCTAGACTAACAAGTGAAGAAATTAAGGAATAAAGATGTAGTATCTATCAAAGTCCTTTGTAGAAATCAATAAGTTGAAAGTGTTACATAGGAAGCGGAAGTGGATATGATGAAATGATACCCTCACCTCTTTCACTCTACTCAATTCTAAGGTATTAAGCTAATCTTTCTTAGAGATCCTAATTTCCTTGCATTTTAGTTTTTCATGTCAATATGCATGCATACATATTTATGGGACTGTATTTGAATGGTATTTAATGCTTTAGTATGAAATTTTTATGAAAATGATGTTTAAGTTGCATTTTGTATTCATGTTGGGTTTTTAGCTATTTTGTAACTCCTTTAGAGCTTGCTTTTACCATATTCAAGGATGAATATTCCAAAGGGGGATATTATAAGGCCCTGCATGTTAAAGTGTCAGAATAGTGATAGGAAGTGTAGAATTAGGTTCTGGTTCAAGGTTGTATGAGCCTATCTAACACTTATGGTTGGGATTATGAGTCGTGGATAGGCCTCATTGATGGATATTAAACTTGGTAAAATTTTGAAGCCTGCTTGTATGAAGGGGTTCTACAACCCGCACAAGGAACTACAAGTCATAGAAGTGGCCCATAAAATGGAGGATTAAATAAAGTTTCTGGAGTTAGAAAGGTGTCACCAAATGAAATCCTTGTATGAGTTATTGTTCATTTTAGGAGCCATAAAGTGGATTCATGATTTGAGTCCTTGAAAGGTGAAATTTTCTAAGTATGGGGTGGATCTACGAGGGGTGTTTATGACTCATCATTTGTATTACGATCCGTAGAAAGGTGCTCATAGAGTGGGGTTTAGAGACTAATTTTAGGAACTCAAGGGTGTAACCAACACCCTTGACCTACGAGCCATTGACTAATTTATGACTTGTGGATGAGTCCCGATAGTTTTCAATGAAGAGGAGTTTTGACATTTCACCACACCCTAAGCTTAATACTACATAGGTTAATGCCTAGTTATACCTATATAAACCCCATTACCTTCCATAACACTCTAATTATCTCCTAACTCCAATTCCTCCCAAAAATCTCTGAAGATCTCAACTCTTAAGACTCGTTGAAGGCATGGAACTAGGGCTTCAAGGCTTTTTCTTCAACCTCAAGTTTCTTCCATAAATCCCTAACTAAGGTATGTGGTCTTATTTGTGGGTTTCTTCCACCCATGATGCCCTAGTATTTATATTATTTTATTTAGTTTTAAGTTATGAAATCTTCATGAGCTTTATGATATTTTATAAAATGCTTATACCATGATGTACTTATTGTCTAGTGCTAAATTATGCTATGAGTTTATACTATATTATAGAAGTTTGATGATTTATGCGATGTCCTTGTGAATTTCTACTTAAGGTTTTAAATGTTCATGGTAAGTCATTTAATGAAAGATTTGTAGTGGTGGAGTTTATAAAGATTATGCATTCTCCTCTTGCGCTACATGATTTTAAAACAAAAAAATCTACATGCATTGAATCCACCTAATTTTAAAGTTATGTTCTTGAATGAAGTATGATTATAAAAGATAAGAGTTTCAACTATATGTTTATGAAAGTTATGAGCTATTTATGAAAGCCTTTTTATGAACATATAAAGATGATGAAAGAACCATTCCCACAAAAGATGGTTCCTCTTATGATAAGGACAATTCTCACTTCAATGGATTATAAGGTTTTAATGAGCTACTCCTATTATGATAAAGTTATGTTTCAAAGCTTATGAATGTACATGTATACGATTATGTTATAAATATTCTGTGGGACTTGACTTAGCAAAAAATAGGGCTTGAGAAGGGGTTTAGAAAGGGAATCCTAGTAGCAACCTCCTATCTCATTAACTATGTGTAGCTATAGGAGCTCTTGTGGGCTAAGGCTAGTGGATCCAAAAAAACATAAAGTTAAATATGTGCATGCTTAAGTTGATGGAGTTCTACCTGCAAGTAGTCTCCCCAGCCAATGCAGAGGGTTCTATTGGATTCTATGTAGTATCGCACATGGTCTTATATGTCGATTATGGTGTCCTTCCACATATGTATGTATATGACAACTTGAAATGTTTACGTAGCTCTCAGTCATGTTTTAAAGATTCATTGATCATTCATTATCTTTTGTGCTTTATTCCCTTTTTACAATTATTCATATTGCTTATTATGATATTATAGTTCCTTATTGCATTGCATCCCATATACTTAGTACATTCAAAGTACTAACACATACTTTTATCTATATGATCTCACCATGTAGGGGTCGGTGCTCCCGGCCCTACACATGGAAAACTTTGGATCGTTTGAAGACTATTGTTGGTGAGTTCTCTAGTTTGGGGACAATGACCTACTTACTTTAAATCTCAATGTATTAAGACTTTACAGACTATCTTATTGTACTTCTATTGCTACTTCTATTTAAGGGTAATCTAGTGCCATGTCTTAGAACCCACCAAGTCTAAAGATAGAGGTATCATTGGACGTGTATGAGAGTTTATGTATTAATTCTTGTTTGAGGATTGATTCTCCCTTAGTCCCATTTTCCCTTATTTTTTGCATTAATTTATGTTTATTACCTATGAAATTCTTGAGATATACTAAGAGTTGGGTGAGGTTCCTTCAAGTTCCTTATTCATCGTGTTACGACCAGATCCTAGGCTTATGTCATGACAATTTCATGCATATTTACCAGTATCAGAGATTGGATATGGTTCATTCGGTGTTTAACAGAGGTCTACGAGTTGGTGAGGTTCTAATAGGATGTCTAATTCCTTGAGGTCATCTCAATAGTTCTCACATGTGAGGTCCTACTTTACTTAGATAGATCCAGATTATTTTTCATTGCATTGTCCTACATAGGGCAGGGGAGGATTCTATCCTAGTTCTTCATTCCTAATTAAAAGGTCAATATCTCATGCTAGAGGTCAGGGTAAAGTTCAGCCCAGTAAAGGTAGTCATATGTTAGGTAGAAGTATAGGTGATACTATAGTTTAGTTAAGCGGGGGTAGAGGTATGTTTTAGGTAGGTGGAGGTTGGGGAGCTCAGTGTTATGTATTTTTAGGTAGGCTTAAGGTCGAGGCTTCAAATACAGTCATTGTTCTAGTTTGTCATCGATCTGAATTCGTGTTATTTGATCTTGGATCTCTCTACTCCTATGTGTCTACCTACTTTTTGTCTGGGTTTGATTTAACATGAGATCATATGTCAATGCCTATTTATGTATCTATAGTAGTAGGTGAGTCTTTAGTGGTAGATCAAGTGTACCGATCCTATCTTGTTTTATTGGCTATATATGACACATAGGTAGATATGATTATTCTAAAGATGGAAAATTTTGATGTTATATTGGGTGTGATTTAGCTTTATTGATATCATGCTATTCTTGATTGTCATGCCAAGATAATGATTTTAATGATACATGGTAGGTTGAGGATGGAGTGGAAAGGTTCTAGTGTTTTTTATCCAAGCAAGGTTATCTCCTAAATTCGATCACATATGTTGATTGATAGAAATAATTTGTCTTACTTGGTTTTTATTCAAGACACTACTGTTGAGGCACATTCTATGGAGTCCATTTCTTTGGTTCAAGATTTTATGAATGTGTTTCCTAACTATGTTCTCAAGGTTTCTCATAATTGAGATATTAATTTTGCCATTGACTAAAAGCCTGGCACCAAGCCTAATTTTATTCCTCTTTACTGTATAGCTTCAGCTGAGTTGAAAGAATTAAAAGAGCAACTTCAAGATTTATTACGTAAAGGGTTCATCCATCCTAATGTATCACCTTGGGTTGTGTCGATTTTGTTCTTGATGAAGGATGGTTTGATGAAAATGTGCATTGGTTATAGGCAATTGTATAAGGTAACCATTAAGAGCAATTACATTATTTCTTACAAGATGATTTATTTGACCAACTTCAAGAAGCATCTTTAATTTCAAAGATTGAATTGAGGTCCAGTTACCATAAACTGAGGATTAGAGCATCTGATATTCCTAAGATAACCTTCCAAATTCATTATGGTCATTATGAGTTTTTAGTGATGTCCTTTGGATTGACTGATGCCCCTGTGACATTTATGGAGTTGATAAATAAAGTGTTTTGCCTATATCTAGACTCATTTATGATTGTGTTTATTGATGATATCTTGGTATATTCCAAAATTGAGGTAGATCATGCCTGTCACTTGAGGATTGTACTTCAGAGGTTGGGAGAGGAGAAGCTATATGAAAAGTTCTCCAAATGTGAGTTTTGGCTCAATTTAGTGGCATATGGTGTTCAAGGAGGGAATCAAGGTGGATCTAGCCAAGATGCAAATAGTTTGAGGATGGACAAGACCCATATCAACTATTGAGGTTCATATTTTTGATAAATGAGCTAGTTATTGTCGGTGGTATGTTATTATATTTTCTACCATTATAGTTCTATTGACACGACTTACTCAAAAGAATGTAGTATTTCATTGATGTGATGAGATATTCCAAAAACGCAAGGTATTGTTGACTTCAACCCTTGTTCTGACCTTACTCAAGGAGGGTGTAGACATCACCATATATTGTGATGCTTCTAGAGTTAGGTTAGGGGGTGTTTTGATACAGAAGGAGAAGGTGATTGCCTATGCCTCTAGGCAATTGAAGGCACACGAGAAGAATTATCCTACTCATGACTTTGAGTTAGCAATGGTGGTTTCTATCTTGAAATTGTCGTAACATTATCTATATGGGGTTTATTGTGAGAATTCACCGATCACCATAGTTTTATCTAGAGAGACCTGAATTTAAGGTAGCAGAGGTAGACCAAGCTACTAAAAGACTATGATATGACCATTTTATACTATCTGAAAAAGGCTAATAATGTGGCTAATGCCTTAAGTAGAAAGGCTTCTGGCATGGGGATTGTTAATGACATTTGTGTGAAGGAGTAACGTTTTGCTAGGAATGTTCAGAATCTAGAAAATGTTTTGGTACATTTACAACTTTCAGATGAGGGTGGTGTAATTACTTTTATTGGGTCTTGTTCTTCACTAATGGATCAAATTTGTGCTTACCAGTGTGAGGATTAAAGTCGTGTCTCATTCTAGAAAAAATGACAAGATGAGAGGCCAATGAACCGATGCTTGATCTTGATGGTGTTTTAAGGATTATAAGTCATATTTATGTGCCCAAGGTAGGTGATTTGATTAAATTACTTCTAGAGGCGGCTCATTGTGTTCATTATTCTATCCACATGGGGGCAACAAAAATGTATCATGACCTGAGTTAGAATTATTAGTGATGTGGTATAAAGAAGAATATCTCAGATTTTATGTCTAAGTATTTGACACGTCTATAAGATATATGTGAGCACTAGAGGGTCGGATTTGAGTTTCAAAGGATGACCACTCTTATATGGAAGTGAGAGAAGATCATCATGGACTTTGTGGTATATTTTCCTACTATCATAGGTGGTTGTGACTCCATTTAGGTTTCTATCGATCTATTTACTAAGTCCACTTATTTCATTCAATCCAAGGTTAAGTATACGATAGATAAGTTGGCTTAGCTTTACATGAATCACATAGTTAGACTTCATGGAGTGCCTGTTTCTACAATATTTGGCTGAGGTTTATTGTTCACTTATTACTTTTGGTAGGAATTACAGTATGGGTTCGATACTCGATTGGATAAGAGTACCACATTTCACCCTTAGACCCATGGTCAGTCTAAGAGGACTATTCAGGTACTACAAGATATGCTTTGGAAGTGTGATTGATTTTTGTGCCTGGTGGAATCAACATTTGCATTTAGAAAAGTTCCTGTCACAACCTGGGAGTAGGGCCTAGGAGTGACACAGAGAATGGGAACAAGAGAGTCCCCAAACAAGCGTCATAACATACATTCATACATCATCGATTTGGAAGTGTGTAGATATATAATAAACACATAGTTCTATGGGGCGGGTAAGTATGACTCATGCTATAGGGATATCATGATGATAGGAATTAACATGGATTCACATAGCACATAACACATAAAACTAATAGACGGGTAAGGAGGATTCAAGCTATGGGGATATCCTAGGTCTTAGGACTTTCCATAACATCTTATATCACATAATCATATCATTCAAACATCCATAACATCTCAAAGATACACATAACATAAACCGTATGATAGACTACCAGATGTCCAATAATGTCTATATTCTAGAATTAGTTAGGGGACAAGATAAGTCCCGAGATCACCCTCAAAGTAAAGAAATAGACATCATAATCATCATAGGTAGATAGAAGTCAACTTGTCATTGGATGATAGAACTCACCACAAGCAACTCTAAGTCAATCAACTAGCCATCAAGAGGTAGAAGGTGATAGTCTCCGGGCCCTACATGGTTAGATTATGTAGGCAAAAGAGTATGTGTTAGTACGTTTGAATGTACTAAGTATACGGGCATGCAAATGCATATGAACATATTAACCTGCACATCAATGTTAGATGACAAAGCACATATATAAGAAGAAATATATATAAGGAATAATAAGATATCAATATGCCATGGAATACATGATGCATAAATGCTATAGTACTTAAACATATTGGGGATGGGATTGTAGCTGATATATAAGACCAAGCGAGCTACTACTTGAAATCCCCGATGTGCACCCTACATAAAAGTAAAAGGGTTGGTCACTTTCCAAAGGCTACCCCCATCCCTCAAAGAGGGGAATAAACCATTCCTAAAAAGGGGAATAATCATCCTCAAAGAGGGGAATAACCGTCCCTAAAAAGTGGAACAAAACCTATGTTTGGCACATAGTTATGAGAAAAGAGACTTAACATAAGGACCCATTAGGTCGAGCCCCCAC
>JBCEWC010019254.1:5000-11520 GCA_038996855.1 Solanum aculeatissimum
ATTGAGTGCATTTTTTATTTTTCAAAGACGATGTGAATATTATTAGAACGCGATGATAAATAGTAAATAAAAGTGAAAACGCCTAAAGAATGGGAAAATAAGATAAAACACTTATCGGCGTGTGGAATTGCGTTGGACCTAATTGATCGAGTGCGAATAGTGTAAAGTACAAGATGTTTAACAATTGGAGGAACTGTAGAGACGGTGAATTGGGTTGGCGTTTGACATCGGAAGAGGCCATCATGGTAGGCAACTATAGAGGTGTGGCGTTAGACATTGGCTTTGCATGGGAAACGTTGGAAGAGGCCACTATAGAGGTGTGCGCGTTTGACATCGACTGGGAACGGGCAACGTCGGAAGAGGCCACTATAGTAGGCCACTATAGAGGTGTCGTGTTTGACATCGGCTTGGCACGGGCCTACGTCGGAAGAGTCCACCATGGTAGTCCACTATAGAGGTAGGGCGTTTAGCATCGGCTTGGCACGGGAAACATTGGAAGAGGCCACCATGGTAGGAAACTATAGAGGTGTGGCATTTGACATCGGCTTGGCACGGGCCAACGTCGCATGGTTGTGGTACGCTGGCGCTCGGCATGTCCACTGGCCCATGCGAGCCAGGCTCTGCCGAGGTCGCCCGTACATATGGCATGTCCGCTCGGTCCATGCACGCCGGGCACAACCGAGGTTGCTCGGACGCAGGGCATGTCCGCCTACCCATGTGCATCTGGCTCAGCCAAGGTCGCCCGTGCGCTGGGTCTGCCGCCTGGCGCTGCGCGCTAGGCACTGCCGAGGTCGCCTTTGTGTTGGGCATGTCCGCCCAGCCTATACGCACCAGGAACTGTCGAGGTCGCCCGTGCGGTGGACATGTCCTCCCGGCCAGTGCGTAGGCCCCCCCGGTCTTCATGGTAGGCCACTATAGAGGTGTGGCATTTGGTATCAGCTTGACATGGGAAACGTCAAAAGAGGCCACCATGGTAGGCCACCATGGTAGGCCACCATGGTAGGCCACCATAGAGGTGTAGTGTTTGGCATCGACTTGGCACGGGAAACATCGAAAGAGGCCACTATTGTAGGCCACTATAGATGTGTGGCGTTTGACATCAGTTTGCCAAGGGCAACGTCGGAAGAGGCCACCATGGTAGGCCACTACAGAGGTGTGGCGTTCGGCATCGACTTGGCACGGACAATGTCGGAAGAGACCGCCATTGTAGGCCACTATTGAGGTGTGGCGTTTGGCATCGTCTTGGCATGGGTAACATCAGAAGAGGCCACCATTGTATGCCACTATAGAGGTGTGGCGTTTGGGATTGGCTTGGCACGGGCAATGTCATAAAAGGCCACCATGGTAGGCCACTATAGAGGTGTGGCGTTTGGCATCGACTTGGCACGCGCCGATGTCGCATGTACGTGGTACACTGGGCGATGGACTCTGCCGAGTTTGCCCGGGCGCTGGGCATGTCCGCCGGCCCATATGTGCCCCGGTTCGACCCTGAACACCCGTGCGCTGAGCCTGTTCGCTCAGCCCATGCGCGACGAGCACTACCAAAATTGCCCGTACACTGGGCATGTCTATTGGCCCATGCGTGCCAGGCACTCCTGATGTTACTCGTGAGCCTTACATGTCCGCCGGCCCATGCATGCCAGTATCTGTTGAGGTCACCCGTGCGCTGGCCATGTCCGTTCAGCCGGTGTGCAGGCCCACCCAACCAATAGGTACAAGGCAGTGTCGAGGTCACCCGAATGCTGCCGACGTTGGCCGTTCACCACGCCTCTTGACTATCCCTCGTCGGTGGGAACGAAATCATCCTCGGCATGTCTTAGGCATTAGAAATGCACTTCGGTGCATGAAAAACCTCCGATTGATTTCGGCGTCCTCATCGGGCATAAGTCCTTCGTGGATGTGCATGGATGGTTTTGATACTTAGTGAATTTTCTCGGAGGATGTGATTCTCGGTGCCGCCCGAGCACTGGGCATGTCTGCTTGACATGTGCGCAGGGCCACCCGATCGATGCGCGTACGGCAGGGCCGATGTGGCCCGAACGCTACCAATGTTGGCCATCCACGACTCTTGGTTCGCCCTTATCGGTGAGCACGACATCATCCTTGGGGTGTCTTATGAATTAGAATTGCACTCCGCGGCACGAAAAACCTTCGATTCATTTGGGCATCCTTGTCGGGCATAAGTCCTTCGTGGACGTGCACGAATGGGTTCAAGACTTAGCGAGTTTTCTCGGAGGATGTGATTCCGGATGTCCATGCAATGCATAATTCCTTGCTTTCTGACACTTGGTATCATTTCTCCAAGGATGTCCCCGAACCTACCTTCGAAAGAGTTGGAAAATAATTGGATTGGAGGGGTGGGGGGGATGAATCCGAGCGACAAAGGGCTGAATCTTAGTGGATCATGGAATCAAGGACACTATGCCACTTATAATACCCTGTCGCATGTTTAAGTTGTCTGCAAAGGATTCTCCCCACCGCTTGATGGAAATTGTACTTCTAGGCGGCCACCGTGACGCTTTTGTCGTGATGGCTTAGTCAACGACACGTGCCCTCGGCCGTCAAAGGCCCCTACTGTGGGTCGGCAAGCGGATGGCGAGCGCATGCGTCACTTCTAGCCTGGATTCTGACTTAGATGTGTTCAGTCATAATCCAGCACACGGTAGCTTCGCGCCACTGGCTTTCAACCAAGCGCGATGACCAATTGTATGAATCAATGGTTCCTCTTGTATCATGTTGAATGACTATTGCGACACTGTCATCAGTAGGGTAAAACTAACCTGTCTCACGACGGTCTAAACCCAGCTCACGTTCCCTATTGGTGGGTGAACAATCCAACACTTGGTGAATTCTGCTTCACAATGATAGGAAGACCCGACATCGAAGGATCAAAAGGCAACATCATTAAGAACGCTTGGATGCCACAAGCCAGTTATCCCTGTGGTAAATTATCTAACAACCTCTTGCTTTGAATTTCAAAAGTCTAAAGGATCGTTAGGCCACGCTTTCACGGTTCGTATTTGTACTGGAAATCAAAATAAAAAGAGCTTTTATCCTTCTATTCCAGAAGAGATTTTTGTTCTCGTTGAGCTCATCTTAGGACCCCTGCGTTATCTTTTAACAGATGTGCCTCCCCAACCAAACTCCCCACCTGACAATGTCTTCCCCCCAGAGCGAGCCTTAGGTCCAAAAACAGGGGCAGTGCCCCGCTTACGATTTACGGAATAAGTAAAATAACGTTAAAAGTAGTGTTATTTCACTTTCGCCTTTCGACTCCCTCTTATACTACACCTCTAGAGTAATTTCACAAAGTTGGACTAGAATCAAGATCAACAGGGTCTTCTTTCCCCGCTGATTCTGCCAAGCCCATTCCATTGGTTGTGGTTTCGCTGGATAATAGACAGGGACAGTGGGAATCTCATTATCCATTCATGCGCGTCACTAATTAGATGATATGGAATTTGGCTACCTTATGAGAGTCATAGTTACTCCCGTCGTTTACCCGCACTTGGTTGAATTTCTGCAGTTTTTACATTCAGAGTACTGAGCAAAAATCACATTGAGTGAGCATCCGTTGGGACCATCGCAATGCTTTGTTTTAATTAAACAGTCAGATTCCCCTTGTCCGTACCAGTTCTGAGTAGGCTTTTCAACGCCTGGGAAAGACCCCAGAAGGAACCATTCCCAGTTCATCCCTCGGCCGGCACGCGTCGACCCTCCATCGCCGCGGGAGAAGAACGAGCAGTCCACTGACAACAGACGGGTTCGGGACTGGGACCCCCGTGCCCAGCCCTCAGAGCCAATACTTTTCATGAAGTTACGTATCTATTTTGCCGACTTCTCTTGCCTACATTGTTCCATCGATTAGAGGTTATTCACCTTGGAGACCTGATGCGGTTATGAGTACGAGCAGGAATGGACGACATTCGGTCCTCCAGATTTTCAACGGCCGCCAGCAGTGCACCGGACACCACGCGACGTGCGGTGCTCTTCCAGCCACTGGACCTTACCTCTGGCTGAGCCGATTCCAGGGGGGAAGCCTATTAAACAGAAAAATAACTCTTCCCGAGGCTTCCATCGATGTCTCTAGACTTCTTACCAAGATCTACACCGACAAGCGCTCCACCCGGGCTCACGCTCAAGGATTTACAGTGACCGCCGCACCCTCCTACTCATCGCGGCCTGGCACTTGCCCCGATGGCTGGGTGTAGGTCGCGCGTTTAAGCACCATCCATTTTTGGGACTAGTTTATTCGACAGGTGAGTTGTTACACACTCCTCAATAGATTTCAACTTCTATGACCACCGTCCTGCTGTCTTAATCGACCAACACCCTTTGTGGGATCTAGGTTAGAGTGCAGTTTGGCACCATATCCCGACTTATGGTTCATCCCACATCGCCAGTTCAGCTTACAAAAAATGGCCCACTTGGAGCTCTTGATTCTGTCGCGCAACTCAACGAAGCTGCCGCACCATCCTACCTATTTAAAGTTTGAGAATAGGTAGAGGGAGTTGCGTCCCCGAGGCCTCTAATCATTGGCTTTACCCAATAGAACTTGTACGTGAGCTCCAACTATCCTGAGGGAAACTTCAGAGGGAACCAACTACTAGTCGGTTCGATTAGTCTTTTTCCCTTTTACCCAAGTCAGACGAACGATTTGCATGTCAGTATCGCTGCGGTCCTCCACCAGAGTTTCCTCTGGATTCACCCCGCTCAGGCATAGTTCACCATCTTTCGGGTTCAGACAGGTATGTTCACACTCGAACCCTTCTCAGTAGATCAAGGTTGGTCGGCGGTGCACCCCTCGAGGGGATCCCACCAATCAGTTTCCTTTTGCCTTACGTGTTTAGTCGCCCGTTGACTCGCACACATGTCAGACTCCTTGGTATATATTTCAAGACGGGTAGAATGAGGAGCCCATAGGCCAGCATCTGGAGAGCGCAGATACCGAAGTATGCCGAAGGCGCGCGCTTCCTGCAACGATAGAGGAGACGAATTTTCACAAGCGTATCAAAGGCTCGAGCTTTGGCCGCCCCCAATCCACGCTAGTCCATGCCCTGAGTCGATCGGCGGACCAACTCATCATTGTTCTACATTCTACCAGGGTGCATCGCCGACCCCTATTTGCTTCCATCCCAACAATTTCAAGCACTCTTTCACTCTCTTTTCAAAGTCCTTTTCATCTTTCATTCGTGGTACTTCTTCGCTATCAGTCTCTCTCTTGTATTTAGCCTTGGATGAAATTCACAACCCGATTTGGGTTCCATTCCCAAACAACCCGACTCGTAGACAACGCCTCATAGTGCGACAGGGTCCGGGCACAACGAGACTTTTATCCTCTTATGCGCCCCCTTCCAGGGGACTTGGGCCCAGTCCGCCTCTGAGGACGTTTCTCCAGACTACAATTCGAACAGTGCAGCCACCCAATTCTAGGGCTGGGTTGTTCCCTGTTCGTTGGCCGTTACACGGGTAATCTCGTCGGACCTGGGGTCGCAGTCGGAGCGGCTGAGCGCTGGGAGGGTCGGGGAGTACATACGAGCGACGGGCTATGGCCGCGACACCAAGAGAGTTGAGTTACAACCACCACATGCCGCGACGTCCATCGATGTGGACTTGTATTTAGGCCGGCCGCGGGCTCGAGGAATACAACAGGCCAGTATCTGCCCCTGCGATACCGTGTAGCGTGCTGGGGGTGACACGATGTGTGACGCCCAGGAAGACATGCCCTCGGCCTAATGGCTTCAGGCTCAACTTGCGTTCAAAAACTCGATGGTTCACGGGATTCTGCAATTCACACCAAGTATCATATTTTGCTATGTTCTTCATCGATGTGAGAGCCGAGATATCTGCTACCGAGAGTCATTTTGGTTCAGAAAGAAGCACGCATCCACCCGCATGCTCCATGTATAGAGCGCAGGGGGAGGGCTCTTAATTTAGTATTCCTTAACACTTTTTGCACTGGGGTTCGTTTTGGGCCCAAACAATGAGCACACAGGCACGCATCGGGGGCAGGGGGGAAACGTGCGGGGTGGTGCCAAAGTGTCCCTGCCGTGCAGCCCCCCCATATGTTTGAACGTGTTCGCGGGTCGTTCTATTTTGCAAGTTTTGACAATGATCCTTCCGCAGGTTCACCTATGGAAACCTTGTTACGACTTCTCCTTCCTTTTAATGATAAGGTTTAATGGACTTTTCGCGACGTCGCAGGCAGCGAACAACCCACGTCACTATGATCCAAACATTTCACGAAATCGTTTAATCGGTAGGAGCGACAGGCGATGTGTACAAAGGGTAGAGACGTAGTCAACGCGAGCTGATGACTCACGCTTACTAGGAATTCCTCGTTGAAGCCCAATAATTTCAATGATCTATCCCCATCACGATGAAATTTCAATGATTACCCAGGTCTGTCAGCCAAGGCTAGAAACTCGTTGAATACATCAGTGTAGCGCGCTGCGTCCCAGAATATCTAAGGGCATCACAGACCTGTTATTGCCTCAAACTTCTGCGGCCTAAAAGGTCG
>JBCEWC010019255.1:0-11518 GCA_038996855.1 Solanum aculeatissimum
CTAATATATTTTGAATTTAATATAATTTGAATCATTTTATAAAATTTATATTTTAATAAATTTCATATGATTACAAACTCAAAGAAAATTAATGAAGTTTTTGTTTTAGGCCTACGAAAATTTGAGATCTCCATTAGTAGTGAACTTTATGGAAAAAAATCACTTTAGTTTGATTATATAAAATTATAAATTGAAAAAATAAAATAATTATCTACTCTTTGTATTAGATAATATATTTTAAAATTTTGAATGAAATTACTCACGTCTCAGTAATTTAGAGTTAATATATATTACATTTCATGCACGGTTAGTAGTTTAGAATCGAATAATAAAGGACTATGGGTAATATAATAAATAATCCATAGTCAATTGGTGATATACAAATTCAAAAATTAAAAAAAAATGTATAAATTTAAACATCAATTTAATAAATTCTAATATTTCATTATAACAAGCAAATAGGAAAGATTAAATTGTTTAAATGAACAAATAAAAAAAAAAACTTCAAGCACATCATAAAACAAAAATAAAAAATACTAACTTGATATGGAGATTCGAGATGTCAAATGATGATGATTGATGAACAAGAACTATTTTTTTTTCTTGGAAGAAATTCACAAGTTACATATAAGGAATCAATAATATTTTTATTTTTATTTAACTAGAATTCTAAATTGACAAAGCATTCAAAGATTTTAAATTTTATTTCTAAAATAAAAAAGAGTAGATTGATTTTGAATAAATTAGAGTGGATCTGTAGATTTTTAACGAAGTGGCAAAGGAAACATAACCCGTTTTTTAATTTAAAATCAAAATTGAAAGAAAAGAAAATATAAAACCCCAAAGAGTTTGAACTCAAGACGTCCAATACCCCATCGTAAGCCTTAACCAACAAAGCTATGAGGGATATGCTACACAAAAGATTCTTTTAAAACAATTTATCCTTTAAGTTTTATTTGTATATGTTATTTAGACAAATTTTTTTTACGAAGCCGTATCACGTGACATCCCTTCGATATACATAGATCTGCCCCTGGCTTCAACTGCTTGAAGCAAACAGGTACAACCAAGTAGCTACAATCAGACAGCTGAGTATTAAATTAACGTGACAACTTAGTTTTGCGGTAATTATTAACATGTCTACTAAATTTTATGGTGTCTGACTATAATATTTTACGGTAACTATTAACGTGTCTATATAATTTTACGGTGTCATTTATATTGATTATTATTAATTATTTTTTCGTCTACCTTAATTATAAAATTATTACATTATCCGTAATAAATTATTTTTCCATGTAGGAGTAATGTGTATTATTTAAAAATATTATAAATTTAAATAATTAAAAAAAATTAAAAATATATTAAAATCATTAATTTCCAAATATTTATCTAGATCATATAAATAACATATATTAGGTCATGCAACTGGCCATTCTAATACCATTATAGCACAAACGCAGGTTCATGATTAAGAAACTGAGCTACAAACTCTCACTATTAGAACAGATCAAACCCAAATGCATCAAGAAAATAAATTAATTAAATCATAAATAAACCGAGCATTTGTTCAACAAAGAAGTCGTTGTAGTATAGTGGTAAGTATTCCCGCCTGTCACGCGGGTGACCCGTGTTCGATCCCCGGAAACGCGTTTTTTTGTAATTTTTACTGAAAGTCTAGCAAAAAAGATGAACAACCTAGGTCCTATTGTTTACTGTATTTTATATGTTAATGGAGTGGGCATTTGAGCCACTATTATATATGGAGTAATTGAAATTTTTTTGAGGTGTTGCGTTTTTCTAAAGTGAACACCATCTCAAATGATGGCAATGAATATGCTTTTGACAAAGCACCGAATAGAGTATGCTTTAATTAGTGCCTCTCCCACTATGACGTTTTGTGGATTTCACGTGTCAGTATTAGGTAGACTATATGTTTCATATAAATTAAGATGATAGAGGGGCAGCAACATCAACAACTACTTGTAGAAACAAATTAAATTAAAAGTTACTTGCAACAATGAAGTACTTGTTGTGTGTTGTGGGATTTGTTGTGCTGCTAAGCATTGCAGGAGCTAATGGAGCAGGTGAATGCGGGAGAAATTCTCCGGATATGGAAGCCATGAAGCTGATTCCTTGTGCGGAAGCAGCATCGGATGAGAATGCTTCCGTTTCCCACAGCTGTTGTTTGCAGATACAAAAATTGGGACAGAATCCGAAATGTCTGTGCGCTGTTATGCTCTCAAATACTGCTAAGAGCTCTGGAGCCAAACCTGAAGTTGCAATAACCATACCCAAGCGTTGCAACCTCGCCAATCGTCCCATCGGCTACAAATGTGGACGTACGTTATGAATTCTCATCAATTTATTTCATATCTATGATATATTTATACTAATTCTTGTCCTGTTTTTGCAGCTTACACATTGCCATGAAGACTACTTGATGTGTTATGTACCTACTGTGTGCTTGAGATGTTGGATCATGTCATGTATGATTTCTGATTAGTATAATAATATTTGGTGTTCTCCTCTTCACCGAAGATGACTATCTTGTCATTTTCATTAGTCGTATTAATTACTATTACATACGAGATGGTCCCTCTCCGTGCTATGCACAGACATATGCCCAACTTTGCTAGAAATTATAGCACTAATCCGAAGGTTAGCGTATTACAGATCAACCTACTATAATTTCATTTTTACATTACAACATAGATTCATAAAAGTAAAGAGGAAACCACTTTCATAAATTTGAACACAAACCAAATAAATTATTTGTAGAGTTTGTCTATAATCTATTCAATAGTTAATGATAATTGAATATTTCATGCATCGGTTAGCAGCATCAACTAATGTCGCAACAATAGTTTTTTCTTCTTTCAGAATACTTCATTTTAAAAATCTGCACAAATATCACCTTAAAAAAAATTGCACTATTATTAATGTCACGCCCCAAAAGAAGGGGAGGGTGTGACTGACACTCGATATCGTCATTGGCCGAGTAAGCCATTAAACATGTTAGCTAACTAACCTAGGGTCCAAATGATCGGGCAACATAACATCTGAAAAACTAAGTCTGAACCATATGGGTCATGATCTGGTCAATAATAAATCATTTACATAAGGATAGGTAAACAAAAATGATAAAGTACTAGCTAGTCAACAAGGCTGCAACAACAGAGGTACAGTCACACACTATATGTATATATGTCAATTCTATGACCGAAGAGTGGAAGACACAAAAGAATCAACCCAAAAAAACATGTCTACAATAGCCTCTAAGAGAGTCACTAACACTGTCGGGACAGGGCCCCGACTATACCCAACTGTACAACAAAAAGTAAGCATCATGTGAAAGCTCCAGGAAAAGTTGGAGCTTACCAACTCACAGCTGAATTGAGTACCTAGTGGAGGGGTCAATCAGAATCACTACCTGAACCTACACGCACGAAATATAATGCAGCATCCTCAGACAACGGGACGTCAGTATGAATAAACATGTACTGGTATGTAAGGCAGAAAGTGAAATCATAGATAACTGTAGTAAAAAGAGTAATAGAAACACCACCTGTAACCAAAACTCAAGTAACCTTCCTGACGAACACTCAACCTCTTAGTGATCAAATATGCATGGTATGCTCGAGTAATCGCATGTCGTGAATACATATATATAGATGCAAATGCATGACATACCCAACCAAATGCTCTCAATGGTGGTCCTTTCCGATAACTAATCGACATCATATCTGCCAACCTGTGGCCATATGTATCATATACATATATATAATCAGTTGGGCAAATAGGCCTCATACCTCCAATTATAGCTCGAAGTCCATGTATAACGTGCAATGTATGATATGAAAACTGAATGCACATAGTAGGTCCTAACATGAATTTAGCCAATCTTGACTCATTAGTACACTTATCATGATGACATCATAATCATTGTCGTAACATACAAATATGGCTCGTGGGATCTTACATGTCTTTCAAATAAGTTTGACAACTTAACTCAATATTTAGAATGAGGCCTTAATTCTGAAAATGTTCATAAAGGTGCTTCACATAATGCTTACACTTGGTTCCATGTCAATTAGTAAAAGAAAGTACTAAAAAAAATAAAGTGCATTAGTAGTTTTAATAGAAGCGTTATACTGGAGATTATTGAAAATTAACATGTTACTTTTTAAGTTCTTCAAATATGGTCTTAATAAGGAAAAAAGGACTGATTATAAATATTACATTCCCCTCGTAACCCGCCTTTATTTTTAGTGACACCCAACAAAAAAAGAGCAACACCTCAACATATGAATCGGTAGTCAGAAAAAAATCGATAAATTGAATTGTAGATATTGAATGTCCAGTTGAGCGTTCGAATGAAATATCAAACTAATACCATCGTGAAAATAATCCAGCTACAATCTCAATGCCTTTCACAGAAGGTCTTCCTAGCAACAGAATGGTTAAATATCACATTTGACATTTTGGAAATTTCTCAGATTTCGTGCTAAAAGGAGGAACAGAGTTTAGCCTTAACATACCTTTCCAACGGACATCCAAATGCCCGAAGTTCCTTCACGAAAGTTGTTCCTGACGTCCTAAGCTTTGTAATGACTATAGATACGCAGCTTAAAACCACCTACAAACAGTCCATAAATTGGCATTAATGACCAGATTTTTTAGATAGCGTTTACGCGAGGAAACTTCCGTAGAACTTCATAAAAATGGTCATACAAGAGCCCTAAAATGATTACCTGAACAAACCAGCTACAAACACACTATGACCAGCAAGAACATCACTTTTTCACAGTCTAAAAATAGCCCCAAACACAGCTAATAAGAGAGAAAAACAATCGCAAAGCGTAAGGTACACATTTCTAGGCACGCAGACGAATTTTAATGGTAAAAATGCGAAGAACTCACCGAAATTGCTTATGGACATGGTGAGAGCTTTCTCTTCGGTTGTTGAACTGTTTTGGGACGAAAATCCTTCACTTTAAGCTTTAAAAGGAAAAATTAGCCGACATTTAAGTGGGTTTGACCCGATCCGGCCTATGACCCGATTTTATGCTCGGGCAGTCAGGATAAAAGGGTCATAACTTTTTATTCTAAAGTCAGATTAATACGCAGTTTAGTGCGTTGCAAACTAGACTCGTAGACCTTCATTTTGATAGGTCATGGACCTTCTAACTCATTATATTTTGGGAGATATGATCTAATATATTTGACTCAAATTTAAGATGGATTTCTTAAAGAAGCTTACGGTAACTTTGGCCAACCTTTATTTTGCAACTTCCTTGACTCCAAAACTTAACATATGAACTTTGGAATATAAAAATACCCCTTAAAAATTCATTATTATCAAATTATGCACTCTTAGTCCAATCCGAGGGGTGAAACTGAATTTAACTCTTTTGGAAAGGGCAGGGGTGCCACTTGGGCTATTTCTTGATGAGGAGTTCATTTGGGATAAAATTGGTGTCCAATTGATCGACTAGTTTAATTTGTCCTCTACCAGCTCGCACTCGAATTCTATTCTCAATTCATGTTACTAATTTCAGCGGGTGTTTGACTATACAAATTAAATATTGTTCATTTTTATTTGAACATTTTAAAACTGAAGTTGAAGTTATGTTTGATCATGAAAATAAAATATTATTTACTTTCAATGTATTTTTTCTAAATATAGTTTATACGATCCCAATTTCTAAAAATTATCAAAATCATCAAACTTGACTAATCTACTTCAAACATACAATGGTACAAAATCAAACCTTTTTAAAGTAATATTTCAAATAAGATAGATACTTATGTAATGTCATAAATTAGATCTCATCGATGAACTATTACAAATATTTTCACTTTATTTGAAATTTTTAAAGATAGAGCTTGCAAATAATATTTGATTATTTTAGGGGACCTATCCTATAAAACATGACTAGTGGGATGCAGAGGAGCTATTACACATTCACTCAGTGATGGGAGTTCGAATCTGACTTTGCTTTTAAAATCAAATTCTCTCTTCAACATTGAACAATAATCAAACTTCACTCTTCATCCTAGTTAAATCTTTTAAATGCGTATTAGACCCTTTCATTATCAACGTTTTTTTTACTTCTTTAAAAATCATGATTTTTTATTTTTTTTATTTAATGTAATAATTTTTTCATAAAAACATGACATTATATTTTGGACGAAAAAAAAAAGAGAAATTACAAATTAAGTTTATAAGTTAATGATATTCTAAAATAAAGTAAATTAACATAATAAGATAATATAATTTTTTTAATAATAATCAAACCACTAAAAATTATTTATAAAAGTTAAAATAGCAGAAATTAATAACTATGCAAATATATTTTGATATAGAAAATACAAAATAATTAATTTAATTAAAGTCAAATTTTAAAAAATTATATTTATTTAGATTTTAAACTATAAGTTATGCAATACACCATCAATGTTTATATAGACAATAGAAAATATACTCGCCATTTATATTACTTGATCCTCATTTTAAAAATAATTATTTTAATTTACTTGTCAAATTTATGAAACTAAAGAAATTTTTTAATATTTTTTATTCGTACCTTTAGTATTAAATAACATTGCAAAGTAGTAGTACGTAGTAGTCAAATTTAAAGTTTCAATATATTATTAATAATGTTAGTTTAGGAAATACATCTATAATTAAAGTTTTTTAAGGAGTGTCACACCCAGAAGGATCAAATAATATAAAATGTACGGTGTAAGAGAGGGGAAAAGACAATTAAAAATAAGCATACATACAAATAGACACGCTTAACACATACTATATTAAAATAACGGTCATAAAAATAATATAAAATTTTGTGACAAATTCGTAAAGATATTATTCTTCTTTATAATATTAATGTACTTAAAGAAATTTTTTTATAAATACCTAAGTTGAAAAATGGATAATGCATAGGATGACAAGGGAAGTTTGATTATTGTTCAAAGTTGAAAGGCGAGTTTGGACCTTTTATAAGAGGAAACCGAAAAACAAAATAGGCAGAAAAACAAAAAAGGTAAAATAAAAAGGATTGCGTCTGCCGGGAGTCGAACCCGGGTCTATTGCTTGGAAGGCAATTATCCTAACCGTTGGACTACAGACGCTTTAATGTTCCACGTCTACTTTTTCGGCAAACATAGAAATATTCCAACAAATGAGCTGAACAGGCTATGAAGTAAGAATATAAATAAGGGAAAAGGCTCAAAAATACCCTTGTACTATCAGAAAGGATAAAAAATACTCTTCGTTTATACTTTGGGTCATTTATGTCCTTGTACTATCAGAAATGAGTCAAAAATATTCTGATACTAACGGAAAATGATTAAAAAATGTCTTTGATTTATACTTTGGTCCAAAAATGTCCTTGTAAATGATATTTTGATTAAAAAAATGTCCTTATTGTTACCAAATGGGTTAGAAATACCCTTCTTTAAATGAATGTATATATATTTTTTCTTTTTAAACATATTTATTCCTAATAAAAATATTATTTTTAAAGAATTCTTTTCTTATTTTTTTTTTTTTAATCACATTAACTAATAAAAATGTAAGAACATAATTATTTTTTTAATCTCATTTTATCAATTAAAATAGAACATCGTACCTCTGTAGCAAGTAATATATGTCATCAATATAAGATCATAGTAAACCAAACATTAATTTTTATTTAGATAACAATAAAAATAGTAATTATAATAAAGAAAAATAATATTATTTAAATTTTTTCTCGAATTGAAATAGAATGAATATTTACTAATTAAAAAAATACTGTAACAAAAATCATGTGTTTAAAAATAAAATAAATAATAAATTTATTTGAAAAAGGACATTTTTGACCCATTAAACAACAATAAGGAAGTTTTTGGACCAAAGTATTGACGATGATGACATTTTTGTACCAAATATAAAGGCATTTATAGTATATTTTTTTTTAATTAGTAAATATTTATCCTACTTCAATTCGAGAAAAAAAAATTAAAAAAAATAATTTTTTTGCTTTATTATAATTACTATTTTTATTGTTATCTAGATAAAAATTAATGTTGGGTTTACTATGATCTTATATTTATGACATATATTATTTGCTATAGGGGTACGATGTTCTATTTTAATTGATAAAAGGAAAAGGGTAAAAAATGTCCTTAAACTATATGAAAGGAACAAAAATACCCTTCATTTATAGTTTGGTCCAAAAATGCCCTTATTGTCAATACTTTGGTCCAAAAATACCCTTATTATAATTTAATGGATCAAAAATGTCTTTTTAAAATAAATTTATTATTTATTTTATTATAGAACGCATTATTTTCTAATAATTTTTTTAATTAGCAAATATTTATCCTACTTCAATTGAAGGAAAAAATAAAAAAAAAATTTTTTTGCTTTATTATAATTACTATTTTTGTCGTTATCTAAATAAAAATTAATGTTGGGTTTACTATGATCTTGTATTTATGACATATATTATTTGTCACAGGGGTACAATGTTCTATTTTAATTGATAAATGAGATTAAGAAAAAAAATTATTTTCTTGTATTTTTATTAGTTAATGTGATTTAAAAAAAACAAAACAACAAAAAGATTCTTTAAAAATAATATTTTTATTAGGATCACAATACGTTTAAAAAGAATATATATATATTTAGAGAAGGACATTTTTGTCCCATTTGGTTACAATAAGAGTATTTTTGGACCAAAGTATTAAATAAAAATTAATGTTGGGTTTACTATGATCTTATATTTATGACATATATTATTTGTTACATGGGTACGATGTTCTATCTTAATTGATAAAATGAGATTAAGAAAAAAAATATTTTCTTGCATTTTTATTAGTTAATGTGATTTAAAAAACAAAATAAGAAAAAAATTCTTTAAAAAAAATATTTTTTTATTAAGATCACAATATATTTAAAAAGAAAAAAATACTTATTTAGAATAGGGCATTTCTAACCCATTTAGTAACAATAAGGATATTTTTGGACCAAAGTATCAATGACAAGGACATTTTTGGACCAAAGTATAAATGAAGGGCTTTTTTGTTCCTTTCATGTAGTTTAAGGGTATTTTTGACCCTTTATAATTTAAATTTTTAATGAAAAAAATATCATTTAAAGTTAGAATAATAAAATATTGCTTAATAATTGCAGATCATATTGATATAATTATATTGAAATAATATTGCGCTGAATTTGATAAGTTGATATAATAATATTGATATAGTGTTGATTCGTTGCAGTTGAAATTTGAAGAAGATACCAAAAAGTAAATTTGGTCTTTTTGTAATAGACAATAAAGATTTTATATAATGAAAAAAGTTTGACCATTTGAGAGACTTTGAAATATTCAATAAAAAGAGAATAAAAATAGTGAAATGGGAATGAAAAAGTAAAATACAAGAATTATAATCTAGGTATATGTCAATTATCAGGATATTATAAATGAGGTAATAAAATAATTAGTAGTTAGGTAAGAAAGAATACTACAATTATCTAAAAAGTATTTCATCATTCAATTATTACAATGATCCCTACATAAAATAAGGTAAAAAGTCATTATATTTCTTCCCAAAAATTTCTTTTAGATTTAATAATACATGATTTTTAATAATAATAATAATATATATATATATATAGTTTGAATTTTTTGCCCTTTATTAAAATACTCTACTTTAAATAAAATTGTCTTTTCATTATTTGTCTTTTATTTATTTAGTTTCAAGATTCACTTTTGGATTAAAAAAATTTTATATTTAGAATTTACTTTTGATTTATGACTATTCTATATAAATAATTATCCAGGCTATGAAGGAAAGGAAGGGAAAATATTATTATTATTCTAATATTTAAGACTTTTAAATTAATTAAAATTTTGATTATCAAATATTTTGTTAATGAAAGTATGTAATATAACAACTTTAAAATGAAAAAAATCAATAAAATTACGTTGGAAGCCCCATTGCCCTGAAGCCGAGTCGGTGTTGCAGAGAAAGATGGTCAAGAGAGGTAACAAGGTTAAGGGTGTCAAAATGAGGCCAAATATAGATAATCCGCCCAAATTTGTATGAGTTGGGCTTAAAATAATTTTGATTGAGTTTAATCTCAACTCGTTCAAGCCTCAACCCATATCAAAAGAATCTTCAATTGAGCCCAATTGAATCTCCAATTTCAACCCGTTCTAAAGTTCTTTACTTGCATTGATATAATGTATGTTTTCTATCTATTTTATATTTTTCATCATTTATCTATCAATTTGTAACTTTTTATTTTTATTTTTTGAGTTGACATTCAAATTGTAGTTATAAAAAATAAATATAATATGTTAAAATTATTGAGATTGAGCAGGTCAAATTAGGCGGGTCATGACCCAAGCCGAATTTTAGCCCATTTGAGTCCAACCCGTTTGAGCCAAAAATAAATTTGGACGGGTTATAATCCAATCCAATTTCTATTTCAACCCATTTTAGCACTCTTAATTTCAACCCAACCCGCCCGTTTGACACCCCTAAACAAGGTTGTTGCTCAAGTACTAGTCAGGTCATTTGATTGTCCTATTGATGTTGCCACCTGGGAGTTTGCTACCATCTTGAAGACAAGGTTTTCATCCTTTAATCCTTGAGGACAAGGATCTTTTGTGAATGTAACCCATCGGAATGTAATCAGTGTATGTTTTAGAAGTTAGTTGTAATTGATTGTGTAACAGATTTTATTAGATAGCATAAGTGGATCAAAGAGATATTTTACATAAGTAGACATTGTAATCAACAGTTACAATTCATCATATGAAATATACAAGTCCTCTTCTCCTAAATTTTATTCTCTCTATTCTTCTTCTTCTTCTTTGATAGATTGTATCCTCGAGTTTCCTCCTGGACAATCATTCGATCCTCAAATCCTTGTGATTCCTAAAATCAAGTAGCATAACATTATTTCGATATGTTATGTCAACTTATCATATTCCTGAGCTAGGTTTTATTATTCTAACTTTATTTTATAATTTTTCTTGAAAATGTAGTATTATTGATATTTTTAGTTCATAAAATTTAATTAATTGCATGGCATTTGAAGCTACTAACATATGTAATTGTAGTATTTTAATTTGCATTTTACTTTAGATTGTCAATTTTTTTTTATCAATATTTTAGTGGTATAGTTTTTAACGGTAATGAAGAGACTCAACTACAATTATCAATTATTATATTGATTATTACAATTATTACTTCATAATTTTTATTTTTATATTTAATAAAAATAATATCATTTATTAGAATGAATATTTACATTTTGGGAAAATAGGACTTTTAGTTAATTTTACTATTTGCTTAGATAGTTAATTAGATTTTAATTTAGTGTAGGGATAAAATTGTAATTCAACTTTCCACTTTGAAGCTTCGCACTTTTAATAATATACTAGTTTAGCGTACGTGCGTTGCACGTGTGTGTGACGCCAATATTATTAAATTGAATACTATAAATATTTGAAAA